>CM076088.1:45730635-45756635 GCA_038088585.1 Chrysina gloriosa | reverse complement strand
TAATCGATGAATACAATCATACGAAACATCGATCCATTCAGGTTAAATCCCGTATTCTTACGTGTTTAAGTGAGGTGGGTAATCCCAACGCATATTTAGTTGAAGATGTAAACGAGAAACTGATTGTGGGGTGTTCCTATAAACAGAAATTGCAGAAATTCAAATGTGAGAACGTATACTCCCTCGAAGGAGTTTTACCTTGAAAATGAGATCGAATCAGTGGGATTTTATAACTTCCACAGCAGTTGGATAAACATTCTTACGCTGTTTTGCTATACTTACTTATTAGTAAGATTGCATTATTCTATTACTGCATACTTATTATAAATATTGTTCCACCCTTTAAATAAAATTCGTAAAGTTTATGATGATATCTTTTATTCAGTATAATATGTATAAAATTATTTTACTCCGTTATTATATTTCACTCGCTGCACTGTTTCTTGGAAGGCGTCGGTCCATCGATATTACCTTCACGTCGGATAATACTGTTGGAATATCCTATATTTATGCAAATTTTCATGTTGTAGGTTGTATTACATCATGAGGTGCCTGCTTTATCATTATCTTTACATTATTGTTCCGGGTGATTTTTATGATGAACATACCTTCTTCAAGTTTAAGAAAATTGCTGTTCAGATGCGCATGGAAACAAAGGTGTTCATTGTGTAATGTCGGTAAGGTTTGGTCGCGGCATCGAAAATCCTGTTCTGACATGCTATTCGCCGGATGGTTCGTTTTACTTGGTGGCTGCTTCTCTTCTGAAACATCTCGTTTCTTGGTTATGGAATCGATATTATGCGCTTTCTTATGTCGAGACAGACTATCCGATCTCGTAAAGATTTCCTCACATATGGTGCATGTGTAAGATTTATTATTTAAGCAGGGATGTCTGTTCAATCCATCTTTTCTTGCAAACGTTTTGTGGCATATCTCACACTCCATCTTAAACTATAATATTGCAGTCTATTAGGGAAAGTATGCGGTGAAATTTGAATAACTTACCTAAAATATGCCTGTCCAACCACGACAAATACTAAGTGATAATGAAACGCTAAACCAGTAGGAAATCAACGCCTAACTATAAACACTAAAACTATATACTGGAGGTAAAGATGTTGAAGTTCACGACCTAGCTGTTAGAAAGCTGTCGGTAAATGAACTAGCTTTTATATGATTTATCGATATTCAATCAGAATGCGATATTTCATATGATGCGATCAATTAAACTTTGTAAGTGTTTTTCTACATGTATCTTAATATATTAATAAATAATGGACTGGGTTTCATTAAATTTGATTTTATATTAGCTTACACATTTAACACAGAACTGTCGTTGAATCCTGTTTGTGACGTTACATGCTCGTATCAATAGACAGAGGAGCCCTGTATTACGTAATTTTATTAGATGCCGACTGTATAGGATCGTTATAGAAAATCCACATATCTTACTGAAAGATACTGATTTCTATCCGTCTACGACCTGACCGAGCCTGATATGTCTGACTTTGTTGATCTACAATCGATTATTGTTGGTATAAGTGTTCCAGTTAAACATAAGCCTATGTGATACGTTTTAATAATTTACTAACTAATTGACTTACGTTCCATTTCCTTATAATATCGTATTACAGTATAATATCTAAACCTATTTGTGCTGTCTAATGATGTAGCGTACTGTGATTAGCGGTCGGTCAATCGTATGAAGCTCGGGTCATCTCCCGATTCCTCAGTTTCGTGTATTTTACGTTCAAACGTATTAACCGATTCTTCACGTTACCGATGAGCGATCGAAAGTATACAGGTTTCAGCAGGACCAACTTGTGCATGCGCAGTGACGTCATCACTCACTGTCTGACGTTAAACACCATGATCAGTGTTAAGGAAGTTGTTGGGGAACTACCTTCCTATACATAGCATAACATTCATCCTGTTCATATTAAAATATAACGTTGAAACCTCTTTGTGATGTCTAACGATGTATCGTACTGCGATTGGTGGTCGATCAATCGTATGAAATTCGGGTCATCTCGCGATTCCTCAGTTTGGTGTAGTTTACATTTAAACATATAAACCGGTTCTTCACCTTACTAATGACCGATCAATAGTATGTAATGTTCACCAGGGCTAACTTGCGCATGTCCAGTGACTTTATTACTTACTGTCTGACGTTAAACACCTTGATCAATGTTAAGGATGTTGTTGGGTGAACTACCTTCCTATACATATCGGGGAATTTTGAATTTCGAGTTGGTAACCAATCAGAGCGTGGCATTGTATAGGATGCGACCAATCAGAACGCTGCATTTTGTATGATATCATGAATGAGAACGCTCTTCCCATCTAACATTCACCCTGTTTATGCCATGATGGTATTACGCAATATCTTATTAGAGATCTATACATAATTATCTGTTTTATCAACATTTTCTGACTAAGAGCGAAGTTCTAATATATTCCTTGCATCCAAGATTCTCGTCTGAACCTGTTTGTGATGTAATAGTATTACGTAATATTACGTGATATATTGGAACATATCAGCAACAACCAGCACGATAGCAATAGCGACCCTCATGCGATCACCAAAGTCAAACAGTGTCGACAGCGCACAGTACTTGGATGGTGTACAGTCTGTGTATTTAAAAATGCAACAGCCATAGCACATTGACTACAGCCGTTCACGTCCGTTTACCGAAGTCAAACAGCGTCGAGCACGGTCAGTACTTGGATGGTGTACCGTCGAAATCTGTTTGTGACGTCATGGCATTACGTAATATTATATACAGAGGCGCTCTACAGCTATAATTTTACTTATTATCTTCCGACCAACGCCTCCTGATCCTCCATCTTCTGGTGAAATACCCAATTTCCTAATTGGACCTGTTACCACCTACAGCTCCCTGTACTCCGAGCAGCAGCGACACCTTCCGGTCGAAAGCGACACTACATACAACCACCTGTACTACCGGTACTACATAGGCGCCCTGCCGGACAGCGACACCTCCCGGTCAAAAGCGGCACTACATACAGTCACCTGTATTACCGGCATCTACCGAACAGCGACACCTCCCGGTCAAAAGCTACACTATATACAGCCCCTGTACTACTGGTATTACAGGCGTCCTACCGAACAGCGACACCTCCCGGTCAAAAGCGGCACTACATACAGCCCCTGTATTACCGGCGCTACGTATCAACCCTCCCAGCTACAGCGACACCTACCGGTCAAAATCGGCACTACATACTACCCAGTTATCTACCTTACCCACCAGGGGACGGGAGTGTTTAATTTTCCGGGGGAAGGGAGGGGGAGGATGGTCACCCATTTTTAACCCTCCAAACCAAGGTTGTGACCCCCTTTCCGTACGCGCGCAGTCGGGGTTGTGACTACCTTCCAGTATACACGCTCGGGGTTGTGGATACCTTTTAGAGCGGGTGAGCGGGTGAGCGGGTGGTCTTGAACCGGCCATCTCTCTCTACTACTGTCGTTTGTTATCTCCGTTACAAGATGGATAATTTCGGGCGAGGTATTAAATGAAAAATATATCTATGATCATCAAGTAACATGTGTATGCTTGAATGACTTAAATAAAATTTAGAAAGGTTTTGGCAGGGTGATGAATTTATTTCAGACAAACGGGATTTTGATAGTAGATGAACAATGTTGCGAAGAAGAGTTTATTACTACAACTCAAAGAGATGATTGAGGTAAGTTCCATTTAACCTAATCTAAATTCGATAGGTAACTCATATTCAGTTGATTTTTTTCTTCTGAAATTAATTGATATGAGAAAATTGGTTAGATACGTTTAGTAAGAGTAGTCAGAATACCACACTTTAATAGTTATATACAGCATCCACATCCATGCAGATGAATTTTTTAACCTGGATGACGTAATTGGTTCATTCATCATTACATTATTTATTCCAGATTACATCCTTATTTTTTAATATACAAGAAAAAATCAGGAAATTAAATTCATAAGTGAAAAAAGATGTCAGAAAGATAGCAGATTACAAAAAGAAAAGGTAATATGAAAATACTTAACGAATCCGTTAGCCATTGCTCTGAAATGCATAACAATTACAAAAAATAGTTAAATTAAAAAATAATAGTAAAATTAAATTAACAACAATTGGCTTTAAAATTTGAATGCTATAGCATTCATGTCGTTCTCCATTACAATGAAAAAAATATACATATATATATAATGAGAAAAGGTTGAGTGAGAAACTCTGTCGGGGTGATCGGTCTGTAAGTTAATGAAACCTCATTTGTTAATTGAATCTCTATATTTCGTTGCTATGTTTGGCAACTTCTTCAGGAGGATTGCTGTAAATGTATAATCATAATTTATAACTTAAAGAAATAGAGAACAAAGTTAACTTACAACTAGAGTTAAGCACTAGCCTTTGTGTGCATATTAAGGTGGTATCTAAATGCAGTTATTCTACCTATGACTACATAACGAATGATGTGTATGAATGCGTATACGTATTTATATATATAAGTATTTATACCATCGCCAAATAAACTAGCATTCATACAGTTTCCGCCCTGTACGAGACACCGTTACTCCACTAGGGGTATAGTTAGGGCTACGCTATAACAGGCAGATTCACGTTTTAATTATACTAATCACACAATCACTATAAACTATGATTACATAAAAACCACAAACCACGAAATAAAGCATCTACATTGCTAATAAACGCCAAAATTTAATTAAAAATGTAGAGCGTTTTCAGCACCTTCGACTGTCAGGTCGCGCTTCAAAATCTCTACTGGTCAGTCATACAAGCGGGATACCGAGCAACATCACACATATCGATTAAGGCTGTATTAGTCACTATGATTAAAATCAATCCAAGAAAAATAAGAATGCAATTCAAACTTCATTTTAAATTGAAAGTAATTGGTAAGTTTTAAAAATACGAAATAAGGAACGTTCTAAAATACAGACTTTTGCCCTCATATACAAACTCTAAAATTCTAGTCTTCAGCACTCTGAAAAACAAACGAACAATGATTGGAAAAAAATGTATTAAGAACAGTTGTTTAGTTTGTGATATTTAAGGTATGTGTTGAATTTTGGACAAAGATTCGAACTTTTACCCCGTATACAAACCCTAAAATTCTTGCCTTTGTTACTGGCTTTTAAAACTTTTGGTGGAACGCAAATAATGAAAAAAACGAAACGTCAGAAACGTGACCGATACAGCAGTTCGTCGTTACAGTGCGGATAACCCACCTAGTTGGTGATAAAAATTGAGATCCAGGCCGTGCTAGCCCAATGGAAACGGCGTAGGTTAAAGTTCGAGAGGTTAGTAACAAGGCGCCCTATCCAATTTTTGAATTGGATCACATCTAAGTGTCTGGAGTCAGAGAGACCTTCCAGCTTCTTTTTACGTTTTTTCCCCTTTCTGTCTGAATTCTGTCGTTACACTTGTTGCTATTAATTCATATTTGTTCGTGGCGACATCTCTACGTTATCGATTACTTATCGATTTCCATCCTCACGGATAGAGGGGGTCTTCATGCCTATTGACGCATTATTCGTGGGCTTTGGGGGTAAGACATCGGTGCAGTTTAGACCTTTGCTCCGCGAAGTGTTTTCGTCGCGAGATTATTGTTTGAAATCCGGGCACATTTGTGGATATTGTGAAAAAATACTTCTCGTATTCGTTGCCTCATTTTTCGGATTAGATCGCTGAACCGGTGAATAGTGTTGATTGAGAATCGGAGAAGCTAATTAATTCAGTAACAATTAGAGCACGTGTGACATTCATAGCTATTTTGTTTTACCCTGTTCTAACGCTCTGGCCGTTTAAATATTGGGATAGCGTAGTTTGATATCGTCGTAAACTCGGGCTATTGTAATATTGGACATAATTTTGGTTTCGAGTCAATTGGAGTCATCTTCTTGGATAACGCTGTCATCTGGTCGACAAATATGATCTACTGCTCTTCGACTGGACGTATTCCGCCATTCTATCGCATCTGCTCGATTGCTGGCGTCCGATCTGGGGCGCCGCTACGTGTGTTCGCTGCACTACTCGCGTCTTTGGAAGGTTACGATCCCACCTCGACGCACACCTTCGAGGGAATATTCAGCTAACTAAGTCGCAACCTTTTGCCAAATTCTGCTTTATAATTCGCGTACTTTTATTTATTGGAAACCTGTTTAGCGTTTACTCATCACTAAGTGCGTAAATTAGCGACATATTAATTAATTTCGAGTAAATATTTAGTTATCGGGAGAGATTCTCGCATGCCTCCCGTATCAAACATTTTATTTAAATAGATTTGTTAAAACCACTGTAAACGATAGCCCAAGGTATCGGTACACGTAAAGGTATAGCGATTTGAAGAATTACGCCTGAGAATATTGCTTTAAATAATTATTAAAGACTCGGCAACTCTCATGGTTCACTTGTTTTTTCCCCTGTGGTTGTTTTCTTTAATGCCGCAGACCATTTCTCACCCGGGTTACTGGATCAATTTCGTGGATTCCCGTTTATCCAAGGCTTGACAGGGTAACTGTAAAACAGGTGGCGCCTTAATATACAGTTCCTTGGATTTATTTAACCGACTCCCTCGCTGACTAGCTGGCTGGCATCCTGAGTAATAGCAAACTTTCTTCCTGGGGCAAAATTGGTAAGCCTTCTGTTGCGATTTTAAAATTGAGATTTCCCACTTTCGGAATTGAGTTTAGTCATTAGTGGTCATCATCGGGTTATCCGAATCGTCTACACCAGCAAAACTATTTCAACACCCTATTTAAAAATAATATACAAGAAATAAAAAATGAATTGAGGTGTAACGATTAAATTAAATCCACTTAAAGCTAGCTTTCTATCTAAGGTTTACACACTCTTGGTAACCATTGGAATTCGAGCAGCACTACAGCCACCTTACAGCTTTAGCCGACCGTAATGAACACAACAATATAAGTAAGTGACAACTAACTCTGATTGCCCCCTTTAAACTACTAAAAGAATTAAATATTTCGTTCAACGAATATATTATTAACTAGCAACCATAAGGAAAATTCTTTTTACCCATAAGCCAATCTGATCCCCCTTAAAATACAAAAAATAAATGAATGTTTCAAAAATAAGAAAACCCTTGTTTACTCGAGTACAAATCCCCAATTTCCTAACTCTAAATTAAATAACAGGTTCTAGGGAGTCTTCCTAAAACTCTACGAATCAAAATATAAATAAAATCAAAAAAGCGGGACCTATCGTGGTATAATATCGTTTGTCAACCTTCGTACGGTAGTAATGGCTATCGAGACGGACGATGTCCAAGATGGCGGGAAAACAGCTTCTAGCTCCTACGTAAGTTCTCAAAATAAATGTTAGCTCTACTACATTATACTAGCTTACACTAGTTATGCTACCCTACACTAGTTCCCTACAACAATGGGAAAGATAAAATAACGCATCGTAATTATCAAAAAGAAATACTCACCTCCAAATGAGGGGAAAGCAAATGCTTATATATCTTCGACAACGAGACTTAAAAGCGAAAATCGAATCACCTATTCATGGAAACCGACGTTTTCAATTGAACGTTACAAGGAGACTGAGTAACACGTCCGTCCAAAAGCACGAATTGTGTCCAAAACTTAAGAAAGCGGGGCACCATTTAGTCAGAAGTGGAGCGGGAGGTCAACAGTAATAATATGCAACAGTGACAAATTAACCGGAACGCTGAGACAAACAACCATAACACTTTCAGCACTACTTGAAAAAAAAAAAAAGAACAATGATAGGAAAAAAATATATCAAGAAAAGTTGTTTAGTTTGTTATATGGAAGGCGTGTGTCGAATTTCGGACGAAAATTCCGACTTTTACCCCATGTACAAACTTTAAAATTGTTGCCACCGGCATCATTACAATCAATTCGAACTGGTCTAATTGTAAGACCATTGAATGTTGCGACATCTTCCACACCGCCGTTTCTTACATCAGACTGAGGTTTGTCACAAGGAGCATTGCACTTTTTGAAATATTCTTCGAAGGTCTCTTCCGATTGACCCGCAAAAGGATAATCGAAAGAGCTCTGTTGTACCTTATAGGCTGTAAATAAAGAAAAAGCAATGGCAGATGTTACATTAATCCTTCCAAGCAAGATAAATTGTGTAAGCATGTAAACATAGACCAAGCGTTACGAAAGGTCGTGTCTGTTTATAGTTTTGATTGATTATTTGAAAATCTGTGTCTCAAATAATTTCATATTACTATTTATTTGTAAATAAAAAGATGAGCTTGTTATTTAGCAACGATGCACATATGTAAAATATTAACGTGTTTACATAACGAAGTTAATCGGAGGTAAAGAAAATGTTTAACGTAATTTAAATGATCAAGATGCAGACTTTCTTTTTGTTGTAGGAGGTGTAATTGGTAATAAGAGCACAGTAATAGTCATTTGAAAATAGGTGTACATATGTATATATACAGAGCGTAACAGAAGGCAGGAATACTGGAGGAGAATACAAAACCATAAAGATGTATTAGATATTGTGAAATAGGTCATATTCTATTCTTTAAGTAAGACATATGGAAGTTCTCTAAACTCCATGTTCACTTATTTTGAACTTATAACGCAAACGAACTTACAGGGAAGTCTATAGGATAGAAATTGCATTATACTTAGTGATGAGTTATGACGAGAGGAAAATTTAGAGCAAGTAAATTGTTTAAGACTACCGGCCGCTCCTTTGTGACTGTCATAAGTCGCTGTTTCACGTATGTGCCCGTCGCTTCAGGGCAAACGCACCTTAATAAAACCTAATCGTTTTGGTTTTACTTACAATATTTCTCCCTTTTGTTATACACTATACATATACATATGTATGTACGTACGAATACTAGTGCTATTGCAAATGAATAATTCCAAGTAAAGTGGACCAGGGTCCCAAGATCAACCACTCTTCTAAACTTTTATTGGAAACAATAGAGTTCGAGTATAACCGATCATTAAAATCGGTCTACTAGATGCGAAATTATCCAAGTGGTAATAAACAATATCATTGGTACCTAACAATGTAAGATGTGAAGAACAATGAAACAGTAATATAAAATAAAATGTATGCACGCATATGTATATACAATGTTGGAAAAATAGAAATAACTAAATAGAAAAAGGTCCGCCACCAATAACGTAAACGACAATGAAAAAAAAATACAATTGCTTTAAGTATATGGAAATGTAACTATGTATATACCAAATAAAAATTTATTAATGTTTATTAATAATATGTTACGCGATTCCGAAACCGCGCGCCACCATAACCCGGCCATTTAACCGCACTCTTCGCAGTGGTACCCTTCCGGCACTGTGTCCGCAATGGCACGACATTCCGCACCAGGGTAAACCCGCACTACATCGCGTACAAACCGTCAAATCTCGATGGTGCCGCATAATGTTTCAAAATATTCTGACGATACATCCACTCCCCGATATAGTTATCTAGTTTATTATTGGAATACGATGGCTTCACTTGTGTTGTCAATTCTCTTCAACATCTCTCGATGTTTTGCGTGTGTCCCATTGTTTGGATCTAAACATTCTTCGTTGCAACGACCATTCGAAACCTAAAACGGTTCTTCGGCACGTGGAGAAGTTACGAAGTTATCGCGGTGCACAGTTTCTAAATGTTTACTAAAAATGTTGGCACAGTTTGTATACCCACGCCAACCGTCGGTAGATAAACAGGACTCTTCGTCCACGAATTGTTGTATCTCTTCCAATGTCTCCGTCGTGAGACTTATATCCCCGCACACCCAAATCGATTACTTCTCCACCCAAGTAAGTCTTCCCCGATTATATTTCTTTGCGAACAGGTGGATTCTGGTCATTTTGATCGAGTCTTGCGCACCCCACAACCTTCTAAAATTGTGCAACGCAACCCTCCTCGCACCACCCGACAGTACTAATACCACGCCATTACCATGGGCGAACTACTACATGATTGGGAGAACTCTGCCCACCAAACTAACACACATTGCTCTAAAAAGTATTGTTTACCGCAATGAATCGATGCTTCCCTGCCGGATGGCGACACCGACAGGTGTGCTTCAGTTTTGAATCCGCTATGAAACCGAATTGAAAAATTCACTCTTTCCAACATCCGTCTTACGCTGGCCATAGCGTTGGAATACATGTCTGACAATAACTGCACGAAAAGTGTTTCGAGAACCTGTAAGAAGTCGGGTTTGGAACAAAGAATTGACAAACTAATTTTTCCTACATCCGTTTTCGTTGGGAATAGCTTTGGAATGGATTTCTGACGATAATTACATGAAAAGAGCCTGAAAAACTTAGGAATCTGGGTTTGAGTAAAACCCAATTAAGAAATAAACATTTCCGACATTCGTTTTACGCCAAGCATAGCTTTCGAATGCATTTTTGACACTATTTGCATGAAAAGTGTTTCAAGAACTTGTAAGAAGAAGGTACTGAAAGAAACCGAATGGAAAAATTAACTTTTTAGAATGCATTTCTGGCGACAATTGCTTGAAAAGTGCTTCAAGAACTTGTAAGCAATGAGATGTGGGTGAAACTGAATCGAAAAGTTTACCTTTCCGGCATCTGTTTTACGCTGGGAATAACTTTAGAATGCATTTCCTACGATTCTTGCATGATAAGTGCTTCAAGAACCTGTAAAAAGTTGGGATCGAAACAAACCGATTTAAAAAATGAGCATTTTCCGACATTCGTTTTATGCTGGCAATAGTTTTGGAATACATTTGTGCTGATAATTGCATGAATAACGCTTCAGGAACTCAGAAGTCGGACTTGGATAAAGCCGAATTGAGAAGTTAAGTTTTTCCGGCAACGGTTTTACCCTGGGAATAACGTTATAATGCATTTCTAACGATTTTAGCATGGTGAGAGCTTCAAACCCCTGTAGAAAGTTGGATATAGATGAAACCGAAATAAAATATCAACTCTCTTTAACATGCGTTTTACGCTGGGAATTGCTTTAGAATAAATTTTCGACGATAATTGCATGAAAGATGCTTCAGGAACTTGTAAGCAGTCGGATTTGGATGAAACCGAATTGAAAAACTAACTTTTTCCGACATCCGTTTTACGTTGGCAACAGTTTTGGAATGCATTACCGCCAATAATTGCATGAAAAATGATTCAAAAACTTGACGGAAGTCGGATTTGAATAAAATCGAATTGAGAAACAATTTTTTCGACATTCGTTTCACGCCGCAGTAGCTTTGGAATGCATTTATAGCAATAATTACATGAAAAGTGCTTCAAAAACTTGTCAGAAGTCGAATTTGGATGACACCGAATTGAGAAATAAACTTTCTCCGACCTTTGTGTAACGCCGGGAGTGGCTTTGGAATGCATTTCTGACGATAATTGTGTGAAAAGTACTTCAAGAACTTGTAAGGTGTCGACTTTGGATAAAACCGAATTGAGAAATTAATTTTCTCCGACATTCGCGTAACGCCGGGAGTAGCTTTGGAATGCATTTCTGACCAGACTTGCATGAAAAGTGTTCCAAAAACTTGTTTGAAGTCGGATTTGGATGAAACTGAATTGAAAAACTAATTTTTCCTACATCCATTTTCGTTGGGAATAGCTTTGGAATGCATTTCTGACGATAATTGAATGAAAAGCGCTTCAAAAACTTGTAGGAAGTCGGATATGGATAAAGCCGAAACGAGAAATTAACTTTCTCCGACATTCGTTTTACGCCGAGAATACTTTTGGAATGTATTTCTGACCAGAATTGCATGAAAAGTGTTCCAAAACTTGTTTGAAGTCGGATTTGGATGAAACTGAATTGAAAAACTAATTTTTCCTACATCCGTTTTCGTTGGGAGTAGCTTTGGAATGTATTTTTGATGATAATTGAATGAAAAGTGCTTCAAAAACTTGTAGGAAGTCGGATATGGATAAAGCCGAAATGAGAAATTAACTTTCTCCCACATTCGTTTTACGCCGGGAATACGTTTGGAATGCATTTCTGACAATAATTGCATAAAAAGTGTTCCAAGAACTTGTCAAAAGTCAGATTCGGATGAAACCGAATTGAGAAATAAATATTTTCCGACATTCGCTTTTACGCCGGGACTAGTTTTGCAATGCATTTCCGACAATAATTGCATGAAAAGTGCTTCAAGAACTTGTAAAAAGTTGGAGTAGGATGAAACCGAATTGAAAAATTAACCTTTTCCGACTTACGTTGGGAATAGATTTCAAATGCATTTCTAACAATAATTGCATGAAACGTGCTTCAAGAATTTGTAAGAAGTCGGAGTTGGATGAAACCGAATTGAAAAATTAACTTATTCCAGCATTTGTTTTAAGCTGAAATAGCTCTAAAATCTATTTCTGGTGATAATTGCATGAAAAGTGCTTCAAGAACTTGCAAAGAGTTGGATATGGGTGAAACTGAATTGACAGATTTTCTTCTTCCGAGATCTGTTTTACGCTGAAAATTGTTTTGGTATGCATTTCAGACCATAATTGCCTGGAGGGTGCTACAAAAACTTGTAGGAAGTCTGATTTGTGTGATACCGAATAGAAGAATAAATTTATTCCTACATCGGTGTTACGCGAGAGATAGCTTTAGAATGCACTTTTAACGATAATTATATGAAAGTTGCTGCAAGAACTTGTAAAAAGTCGGATTTGACCTTATTGAAAAATTAACTTTTTCCAACATGCGTTTTACGCAGCAAGTATGTAGTTTTAGAATGCATTTCTGGCGATAATTGCATGGAAAGTGCTTGAAAAACTTGTAAGAAGTCGGACTTGGATGAAACCGATTTAAAAAATCAACTTCTTTGTACATGCGTTTTATGCTGCGTATGGCTTTAGAATGCATTTATGACGATAAAGTGCGCGTCAAAAACTTCTAGAAAATCAGATTTGGATGATACCGAATAGAGAATTTTACATTTTCGGACATCCGTTTTACGCTAGGGATAGGTTTAGAATGCATTTCTGACGATAATTGTATGAAAAGTGCTGCAAAAACGTGTAAAGAGTCGGGTTTGAATGAAATCTAATTTAAACATTACCTTTTTCCGACACCAGTCTTACGCTGAAAATAGCTTTAGAATGCATTTCTGGATGATAAATGCATGAAAAGTGCTTAAAAATCTAATTTGGATGAAAGATAATTGAAAAATTAACTTTTTCCGACATGCGTTTTACGCTGGGAATGGAGAAATGAGAATTCATCTCGTACGATAATTTCATGAAATATTCTTGAAAAACTTGTAAGAAGTCGGATTTAGATGAAACCGAATTGAAAAATTCAATTTTTCCGGCATCCTTTTACGTTGGGATTCTTACGATAAATGCATGAACTTGCAAAGAGTTGAATTTGGATGAAACCATATTGAAAAAATTTCGTTTCCAGATATCTGTTTTACGGTGGGAATTGCTTTAGTACGCACTTTTCACGATAATTGTGTGAAAGGTGCTACAAAAACTTCTAAAGTGTCGGATATGGATGAAATCTAAATGAAGAATTACCTTTCTCCGGCATTGGCTTTATGCTGGAGATAGCTTTATAATGCAATTCTGGCATAAATTGCGTTAAAAATATTTCAAAACTTATAAGAAATCGGATTTGGATGAAACTGAATTGAAAAATTGACCTTTGCCGGCATCGGTTTACGTTGGCAATAGCTTTAGAATGTATTTCTAAAGATAATTGCTGGAAAAGAAATGACGAATTGGATTTGGATGAAACCAAATTGAGAAATTAACTTTTTCCGACATTTGCTTAACGCTGGGAATAACTTTAGAATGCGTTCCTGAGAATAATTGCATGGAAAGTGCTCCAAATACTTGTAAAAATTCCGATTTGCATGACACCAGATTAATACATATGTCAACTTTTTTCGACATGCATTTCACGCTGGAAATAGCTTTAGAATGCATTTCCGACGATAATTGCATCAAAGGTGCTTGAAAAGCTTCTAGATACTCGGATTTGGGTGAAGTCGAATTAAAAGTGAACTTCTTCCCGCATAATTGTATGAAAAGTGCTTCAAGAGTTTAGGAAGATGTCGTTTTGGATGAAAACGAATAGAAAAATTAATTTTTTCCATCAGCCTTACGCATGAAATCAGTTTAGAACGCATTTCTGACCATAATTGCATGAAAAGTGCTTGAGAAACTTGTAACAAGTCGGATTTGGATGAAACCGAGGTGAGAAATCACCCTTTGCGCATATGCGGTTTACACTGGAAATAGCTTTAGTGCATTTCCGATGACAAATGCATGAAGTGTGCTTCAAAAACTTGTAGAAAGTCTGATTTGTCTAAAACCAAATTGAAAAATTTACTTTTTCCTGAATCTGTTCTATGCTGGGAACAGCTTGTGAGTATATTTCCGACGATAGTCGCATGAAAAGATGCTTCAAGATCTTGTAAAGGTTTGGATCTGGATGAAACCGAATTAAAAAATCTATCCTTTCCGACATCCGCTTCAAGCTGGGAACAACTTTGGAATGCGTTCTTGACAGTAATTGCATGGAAAGTGCTTCAGAGACTTGTAAAAATTCGGATTAAGATGAAACCTATTTGAAAAATCAATTTTTTTGGAAATTTATCGCCAAAAAGGCATGCGGAAGATAATTTTAACGTAAAACGGACATCGGCAAATGTTAATTGCTGAATTCGGTTTCGTTCGATTTCGACATGATAGATATTTTTGAGCCCCCTTTGACGGTTTTGTCGGAAATGCATGCGGAAGCTTTTATTTAACGAAAACTGACGTCGGCAAAAGTTAATTTTTCAATTGGGTTTGGTCCTATTCCGATTTGTTACGTATTTTTGAGCCTCTTTTGATAGAGTTGTCGTCAGAAATGCATGTGGAAAGTAATCTTAACGTAAAAGGAATATCGGCAAGGGTTAATTCTTCTGTAGATTTCGTCCGATTCCGACTCCCCTTTTGACGGATTTGTCGTCAGGAATGCATACGGAAGCTTCTTTAACGTCAAACCCACATCGGTAAAGGTTAATATTTCAACTCGGCGTTCTGAAACGATTTTTAATGAAAATCGGACACTGAAAAGGTCAATATTTGAATTCGGTTTCGTCCAAGTGCGACCCAGTACATGTCTTTTCGGACCCTTTAACCCATTATTGCCCGGTACCCGAAGACGTCCACCAATTTCAATGAAACTTTGTACGTAGAGGTTTTTGGGTCTAGCTAAGGTATATTCCAATTTTTATAAAAATGGAGTGATTGGTTTTTGAAATCTGAGATGGTAAGTTTACTTACCAGTAGGCAAATATGTGTATCGTTTTCGGAATAATTAACAAGTACTTTGCCAACAATGAAATTCATATTTTCGTGAAAAAATAGCAACCATGGTAAGCAAAGCATATGTGTTGAGTACACAGCGTTTATATTAGGAATAGTTTGCTTTTGTTAGCGATTTTATGAAATCTTGCCTATTTTGCTACACGTTTCTGCCTATTGGTAAGTAATATTACCAGAAGGATATGCGATGGCTTTTCGAGGGTTTAGTCAAACTAATATTAATTGTTGCTTATACCTAAGAAAACTGATAAGAATTGTTGCTTAGAAACAGTTGGCTGTTAGCCCATTTCTTTTCTTATAGAATTTTTACATTTATCTGAAAATATGTCTATTTTTGGAGCTTTGCGAAAACGTTTGCCAAAGGCACATGCATTTAAAAATGTATGTATCCTCACAGTTGTTTTTGTAAAAGATACGAGGTTATAGCGCAATTGCAAGAAAAGCTTATTTTTCTAAATATTTTCTAAATTTACAGCTGTTCAAAGTGCTGGTAAATGCAATTACCGGCTGGACAATAATGGGTTAAACGGATTTGTCGTCAGAATAGCGCTGTGAACTAATTTTTAACGTAAATGGAATATTGGAAGTAGCCAATACTGGAAAACGGTTTCATCCAAGTCCGCCCTAGTACAGGTCTTTTCGGACCCTTTTGACAGATTTGTCGTCAGAATAGTGTTCTGAACCGATTTTTAGCGTAAATCGGACATTGGAAAAAGTTAATATTTCAGCTTGAGTTCGTCGAAATTCAACCTAGTGCACGTTTCTTTTTCGGTGCTTCTTGACGGATTTATCGTCAGAATAGCGTTCTGAAGTGATGTTTAAGGTAAATCGGACATTGGGAAAAGTTAATATTTCAAACCGGTTTCGTCCAAATGCTGCCTAATACAGGTTTTTCGACCTCGTTTGACAGATTTGTCGTCAGAATAGCGTTCTGAAGCGATTTCAACTGTAAATCGGACTTTGGAAAAAGTTAATATTTCAACTCACTTTCATCCATATCCGATCTAGTACACGCTTTTCAGGCCCTCTTGACGGTTTTGTCGTCAGAATGGCATCCTGAAGCGATTTCTGACGCAAATCGGATATTAAAAAGTGAATATTTGAACTCGGTTTCGTCCACGTCCGACCCAGTGTACACTTTTCGCCCCTTTTAACGGATTTGTCGTCAGAATAGCGTTCTGAACTAATGTTTAACGCAAATGGGATATTGGAAACAGTTAATATTTCAACTCGCTTTCGTCCATATCCGACCTAATACATGTCCCCCGCCCCTCCCCTTGACGGATTTGTCGTCAGAATAGCATTCTGAACAAATTCTTAACGTAAATCGGACATCGGATAAAGTCAATATTGGGACTCGGTTTCGTCCGAGACCTAGCACTCGTCTTCTCGGCCCCTTTTAACGGTTTTGTCGTCAGAATAGCATTCTGAACCAATTTTTACCGTAAATCCGACCTTGGATAATATAATTAATATTTCAAATTGATTTCATTCATATTCGACTTAGTACACGCTTTTCAGTCCATCTTGACGGATTTGTCGTCAGAATGGCATTCTGAAGCGATTTTATAACACAAATCGCACATTGAAAAGTCAATATTTGAAATCGGTTTCGTCCAAATCCGACCAAGTACACATCTTTTCGGCCCCTTTTACCGGATTTCTCGTCAGAATAGAGTTCTGGAGCGATTTCTAACCTAAATCGGACAATGGATAGAATTAATATTTGAATTGGGTCTCGTCCAAATCCGACCTAATATACGCTTTTCAGCCCCTCTTGACGTTTCTGTCAGCAGAATAGCTTTTTATAGCGATTTTTAGCGTAAATCGGACATTAGAAAAGTCAATATTTGAACTCGGTTTCGTCCAAGTCCGAGCCAGTACTAGTCTTTTCGGCACCTTTTAACGAATTTGTCGTCAGAATGCCGTTCTGAGCTAGTGTTTGACGTAATTCGGACATTCGAAAAAGTTAATATTTAAACTCGGTTTAGTCCAAATCCGACCTAATGTATGTTTCTCTCTCCTTTTGACGGATTTGTTGTCAGAAAACCATTCTGAAGATATTTTTAACGCAAATCGGATATTAAAAGTCAATATTTGAACTCGGTATCGTCCAAGTCCGACCCAGTACTCGTCTTTTTCGGTCCCTTTTAACGGATTTGTCGTCAGAAGAGCGTTCTGAACTAAATTTTAACGCAAATCAGACATTTGAAAAAGTTAATATTTCAACTCGGTTGCGTTCAAATCCGATGTAATACACGTTTTTAGCCCCATTTTGACGGATTTGTCGTTAGAATAGCGTTCCGAACACATTTTTAACGTTAATCGGACATTGGAAAAAGCTAATATTTCAACACGGTTTCGTCCAAATCTGACGTAATATATGTCTTTTCACACCCTTTGACCGATTTGTGGACAGAATAGCGTTCTAGAGCGATTTTTAACGTAAATCTGACGTTGGAAAGGTTAATATTTCAACTCGGTGTCATCTAAATCCGACCGAATATACGTTCTTTCACCACTTTTGACAGACTTGTCGTCAGAATAAGGTTCTGAAACGATTTTTAACCTAAGCCGGACAATGGATAGAGTAAATATTTGAACTGAGTCTCGTCCAAATCGGACCTAATACACGCTTTTCAGCCCCTCTTGACGTTTTTGTCAGCAGAATAGCTTTCTAGAGCGATTTCGTCCAATTCCAACCAGTAGAGGGAGATGACGAATTCAGGACCAGCCTCCCAGCCTCCCGGAAGGTAGGCAACACCCTGAGCGTGTATACTGGAAGATAGTCACAATCCCGAGCACGCGTGTTTGGAGGGTGTCCACAACCCCGGTTTGGAGGGTTAAAATGGGTGACAACCCCTCCCCGGAAAATTCAAAACACCCTCTGGTCGGTAAGGTAGATACCTAGGGGGTGCCGGTAATACAGATTTCTGTATGTAGTGCAGCTTTTGACCGGGAGGTGTCGCTGTTCGGTAGATGCCGGTAATACAGGTGGTCGCATCCTATACAATGTCACGCTCTGATTGGTTACCAACTCGAAATTCAAAGTCCCCCGATATGTATAGGAAGGTAGTTCACCCAACAACATCTTTAACATTGATCAAGGTGTTTAACGTCAGACAGCAAGTAATAAAGTCACTGGACATGCGCAAGTTAGTCCTGGTGAACACTACATACTATCGATCGGTCATCAGTAAGGTGAAGAACCGGTTTATATGTTTAAATGTAAACTACACCAAACTGAGGAATCGGGGCATGACCCGAGTTTCATACGACTGATCGACTACCAATCGCAGTACGATACATCATTAGACATCACAAACAGGTTTCAACGTTATATTTTAATATGAACAGGATGAATGTATATATATATATATGTATAGGAAGGTAGTTCCCCAACAACTGCCTTAACACTGATCAAGGTTAAACTGAGGAATCGGGAGATGACCCGAGCTTCATACGATTGACCGACCAATCAATAGGCATCACAAATAGGTTTAGATATTATACTTTAATACGATATTATAAGGAAATGGAACGTAAGTCAATTAGTTAGTAAATTATTAAAACGTATCACATAGGCTTATGTTTAACTGGAACGCTTGTACCAACAATAATCGATTGTAAATCAGCAAAGTCAAACATCAGGCTCGGTCAGGTCGTAGACGGATAGAAGTCAGTATCATTCAGTAAGATATGTGGATTTTCTATAACGCTCCTATACAGTCGGCATCTAATAAAATTACGTAATACAGGGCTCCTTTGTCTATTGATACAAGCATGTAACGTCACAAACAGGATTTAACAACAGTTCTGTGTGTTAAATGTGTAAGTTAATATAAAATCAAATTTAATGAAACCCAGTCCATTATTTATTGATATATTAAGATACATGTAGAAAACACTTAAAAGGTTTGATTGATCGCATTATAAGAAATATCGCATTCTAATTGAATATCGATAAATCATATAAAAGCGAATTCATTTCCGTGCTCTTCACAATTTACCTCCAGTATATAATAATAATAATAATAATAATAATAATAATAATAATAATAATCTTTATTTTCTAATAAGGACATGAGTACAAGCCTTAAAAGAGAATCTCGAGGCGAAGTTCAGCTTTTGATGCAACACCAATCGCCAATCCACCACTTAACCTCGAATATTTCACTGCTAGAATTGAAAGTACGTTGCTTATCTCTAACCTAACCTAATATTCTGTGATAAACATGTAGAATTACAATAATTATAGGAATATAAAAGAAAATACATATGATCTGACCTCACACAAAACACACACCGAGAAGCTGTTTGTTCAGTATGTGGCGACGTAACAATATCCGAAAACCAGCCAAAGACATTTCCTTTAGATGTGAAGGTATGACATTATAGACTTTATATATACAATACGAAAAGGATCTTTCATAAAGTGCTGATCTATGTAACGGTGGTGTGATAAGACCCTTATTTCTAATATTGATGCACATCTGCCCTGAAAATAATTTTCCGATGCAAGTACTCTGGAGTTTTATTCCTTACGATAGAATGATACACACATGATGCCCTCAAAAGAAATCGGTTCCACATATTCAGCCACCCGCAATCGTGAAAAGTATGAAAGATGTGATCAAATTTCCAGATGTTATACATAAACCTCAAACAGGAGTTTTGTACCTTTTGAATTCTTTTGATCAGAAACATCAATACTAGGTGCATAAACATTTGAACAGTGTGTAAAATGTGACAAGACCAAGGAATCACAGAGAAGCATTTTAAGTTTCTTGGGCAAGTATGATCTGTGGGGATACAGACTTCTTAAATTACAATACGCAGTTTGAATATTTTTTGACACCTGATGTCTATACCTAAAAGTGTTATCCAAAGTTAAACCCAGACTCTTGGCCTGGTTAACTACAGGCAAAATATTACCACCCATGTGCAATCTAGACACATTCCCCACAGTATCGCATGCCCTAGAACTACCAAAGAACAGTACTGATGACTTAGATGAGTTTATAGTTAGTGCATGGTCTGAACAGACAGTAAGGACACAATTCAAGTCGTATTGTAATTCATTTAAAGCATCATCACAAGTAGTAACTGGAAACGAGCGGTATATCTGCGTGTCATTAGCATACATTTGAACTTTAAATGCAGTTATGGATGTTAGTAGATTGCACGTGTATATAGAAAAAAGCATAGGCCCTAAAATTGAACCCTGAGGGACGCCAGAAAGTAATGAAGCTTTGCAAGAAATCTTATCTTGAATTTTGACAGACTGTACTCTATCTGCGAGAAAACTGTTCATCAGATAAATAGCAGTTGACGATAAGCCAATATAATTGAAAATGGACGACATCAATCTATGATCAATAGTGTCAAAGGCCTTGCTGAAGTCCAATAAGACCAGTGCTGTGACATGACCCCTATCAGTCGCCCCCATGGACATCATGGTCACTCGTAGCAATGCCGTTTCACAGCTATGAGCCGGTCGAATGCCTGCTATTCAGGCAGAATTTTATTTTTATTCAAATGCTCCTGTAATTGCAGACTAATAACTTTTTCAAAAATGTTTGAAAAGACAGGAAGCAAACTGATAGGTCTTAGATCTGCATAAGAATGTGGAGTAGGTGTTTTAGGTATAGGGATAACAAGAGCATACTTCCATGAGTCAGGAAAAAAACTTTCTATAATACAGCTATTTATTATGTGTACTATATATTGAAGAATATAAGGGCAAGCAAGTTTTATCATGTTGATAGTCAAATCATCACAGCCACAAGAAGAAGACGAGACACCAGACACAATTTTTGAAATGAATTCTTTATCAATTAATTTAAAAGTAAACTGTGTATCAAAATTACCTTTCGTATGTACTTGATAATAATGTTGTAATTTAGTACTGTCATTATTACATTTAGGTACTGACTCGATAAAATATCTGTTAATCTGGTCAACATCCTGCAACTGCAGTGGCACACCCACAGACCTTTTCCTATTTATATTAATAGAACTCAACTCCTTCCAATTTTTTTGAATCCTTTTGATTTTTCACGAGTGATCGATCCCCTAGTAAAGTTTCTAAGCTCTTTGTAATAGTTCCAATTATTTTGCCTTCTCGATTTTTGGTATTTTACCCTAGCCTTGTCACATAGTGATATTAGAGTACGAATAGTATCTGTAATCCAGGGGCATTTGGGTCTACGAATAACAACTGTTCTACATGGTGCATGAATATTGAACAATTCAAGAAGGCTCTGAGAGTAAATTTATTTTATTGCTTATGTCAGACATGTAAAATATACAATCGAAATCCAAACCATGTAAGTGCGATTGAAAAAGGTCGTAATAAAACTGTTTAAAGTCTCTAAATGTGTACAAATTAGGATGCCGACAATGCAAATCAACATATACATCACAAAAGACCAAATCATGATCTGAGAAATCAATATAGCGAACGCCAGACTCACGAACAAAGGACACATCCGACACAATTATATGATCAAGAAGAGATGTGAGGCGTGTTGGCTCAGTTATAATTTGTTTTAGCCCAATAGTCTCAAGGGCCTCTGTCAGATACCAAGTCGCCACATCATCCTCCCGAAGTAGTTCTATGTTCAAATCACCCAAACAGAGAACACGATCAGAAAGAAGTAAGTGATCTGAAAGTGATTTTTCCAATTCATCAACAAAACAGCGGTAAGGCATTGCGGGTGTTTTGTAAACAACACCCGCAACAAAGACATCTCCACTCTTCCTCACGCATAGTCACAATTGCTCGATACTTTCAGACGATGCAAGCACAGTATAATGCAAACAATCCCTGATATAAAATCCGACACCACCGCCACGAGCACCGCGATCCCTTCTTATAAATTTGTAACCATCTATATGAATAGCAGTAGCATCAGTTTCTGTCGTCAGCCAGGTCTCACTGATTGTTAATATGTCATACCCAAACTCAGTGACTCATTCTAACATGATAACGGAAGTATCTTGTTCGATGTAGATATCATGGACATACCAAAGGTGAATGTAATGGGAGGTTTAACGTGATGTCTACGATGGAAGACGAGGAAAAAACAAGATGATACCGGAAAATATAAAATTTGCAAGCCATGAAAGAAAATAGTCATATATCAATCTAACCAGTTAAATAAAGAGCAGGCTGTGCATCTAAAGATGCATTACAATCTTTCTTCACCTTGCACTTGTAGTCACGTAAATATAGGATGATATGTTACCAGTACTATTCGACAATCCTAAACTTGCAAGCAGTCGAATTCCTGACGAAACTAGAAATATCGATGCCATAGACTTCAACATGCTGACAAAAACGCACGAAGTTGTATGAATCGTGTATTTAACAAGAGCGAAAAAGGACATACATATCAATTCGCTAGTAGTGGAAGAGAGGTAAAACATTACTATGTTCTGATAACGGAACTATCTCATCCGATGTTGACATCATAGATATATCGAAGGCGAATGTAAATATTCCAAATGATGAATAAGCGTGTATCCCATGGTGAATTACTGCAGTCTTTCGTCCAGCATGAATATATATATATATATATATATATCGATAGGACGACCAACTATCCACACTGACACGCCTAATCTTGAAAGGAGTTAAGTTTATGGTGAAATTAAAAGGTATTGGTCACATCGAGACCCAAAATAACCTATCAATATGTAAATGTATACGAACTTGACTTCATCATAAAGACGAAAATGTAGGAAGTTGTATCGATCGCGTATTTAACAAGGGGAAAAAGGAAAGACATATCGATCTATTATTAATGGGAGAGGATCAATACATCATTATCAATCATTATCAGTACCAACATCATAGACATGTCAAAGGTGAATGTAATAGAATGTTAACCATACTGACGATAACCGAGACGAAGGAAAAAACAATGTTGTTGGGGTGATATGAAATTTTTAAATCACAAACGAAAAACGGTGCTACGTACTATGATCTACACCGATTTTGCGTGTAAACCAATAGAATCATACTAGTCCGATTCTCAAACAGCAAATACAAGTGGAACGCGTATTATGCATAAGCATAACAACGTACATTCGACCGGGCTGCATCAACGTTTTCGTGCAACGATTGACGGAAATACATCAAACAACTATACAACCGTCACATGGAATTCCCCAAACAAATGAACCGCCTCACCGCCAGTGGGCGCAGAGCATAACACTGAAGTCCAAATATGACATATGTATATGCGAAAAGGCATTAAACGAACATAAAGTAACAGCGCATTTCCATTTGACTTAACCATTCTGGGATGTAGCGCATTCCAGTTGTAACCTCAACTGCAAAATACCTACACTCATTCCGATTTTCTTCTATAATTTAAGTGGATATGACAGTCATCTTCAAATACGCTAGCTGGACGACGATAGGTAAGATATCGACGATATCCCACTTAATAAAAAAATACATCAGCTTCATCAAGAAGTTTAAATCGGATCAGTATGTCGATAAGGTAGATGTATTTCGAAAAATAAATATTAAAATGCGATTTATGGACTCGTTCAGATTTATGGCGGTATCTATTGAGAAACGGGATAAAATTTTGTCTCAAAATCAATGTCAATATGTGCAGACGTACGACTAACAGTTGAAGTTCATAACAAAGAAACGTACATCCCCGTACTAATATCAACAAGTACGAAAATTAAATGAATCGACTCTACTGCCCACGAACAGCTTCCACGACACATTGACAGATAAAGGCGTTAGCGATCAAGACTACGAATACACTATACTAGTCTAGAACACAATCACTCGTTTCAACTTACTGTAATATTGGAATATTATCTTAAAACCGATCTCCCGCTGTCCGCAGACGTATTTGGACATTTTACACAAGTATATCACGATTCACAAACGATTTGAACCCAACCCACTACAACAACAACTGGTAGTTTCACAAATATGAGTATTCAATGTGTTTTATCTCAAGTTAGTTTTCACCATGCAAGAGTCAAAAATAAATACCTAACGAGCTATGACAGCAGTGCCCCATCAACCTACCTAGTAGTTTGAGGTGCTAATAATTTATGTGGGTCAGTTATGTCTGAATCGCTGTCTTACAACAAATTCGAGTGGATGAACCCCGATGAAGTCGATCACCTCGACGTTAGTAGCATAGCGAGCAACGATGAAACGCTATTGAACGATGTCCGAAACGATCATCAGCTCCTTCTCGAAAACATAATTCATACAAAATCTATAACAAACAGCATTGCATTATACATCAACTCCCACTCACCTATCCAGTACTACGATTCAACCAGTTCACATGTCTGAAATATTACATTCATTAGAACACATTCCGGAGGAACCAGTCCGAGAATGACTTCTAGATGAATTTTTAAATTAATGAAGAATTTCGTTTACAGAAAAACGAAGGAGAACATCGATAAACAAGTATATGTTTAACTGCTAACGTGTTGAAAGGATTTGAGGTGAAGACGAGATGCTGGACCTCTGATTGCAAAACAGAAGTTTAAAAACATCAATATATTTAGCGATAATTTTACAGTAATTCAAATGAAGATACTTAAAGTCGTCTACAATAAATCCGCATATATCGGTTTCATCGTCTTGAAATTGTCGAAACTGCTGATGTATGACTTTCACTACAACTACCTGAAACGGTTGTATTAGAATAAAATACCATTATGCTATATGAATACCCACAGATACCTTCATACTATAGATTGAAACTGATAACGTGTATGCCGATATTAATCGAAATTCGCATACATTTAACACAACTGATTATGAATACGATATAATTCATACGAAATAAGCTCGTGCAGGAAATGTTTAAATCGAAGAATTTATCGATTTTCGATCAAAGATGGTCGGACTTCAGATAGACAATGACAAATTAAACGTGTGAAGGGATCTGACCAACGACAATTTGCTGTATAAAACGCAGCATCTATTCAGGACGGCTCTGCAGGATATCTATCTAATATGGAAAACAGGAAATTGGCACTACCATGCTTGAACGATAAGAGGTGCATCCATACTAATAGGCTAATGATATACATACATACGCCTAGGGTACAACAAGGCCTTCAAGACTGAAAAAATAGAGGTATAAGGTAAAAAATGCAATTACCACCCAGAAGCAAACCGAAACCTGTTGTTCCACGAATTTCTTCACAACCAGATTTATCATCATCAGCTTAAACAACACGGACAAAGTAAATATCTACAGCTACATAAGATATCTCTCGTACTGAAGCAAGGTGAGATTTTAAGACATCTGTGTTTTTATGAAAGTATTAATGTTTATATGTTATTATTGTATGTGAACGCCAGTTTATCTGACGGTCAATATATTTTTAATAAAATACAAAGTCTGAGTGATTTTAACCGACTCGAATGAGCCACGGACAGCAGCGTGTTTGTCATGCGAAACATTGGTAACATGTACTACTTGTAAAAGCTGATTAACCAAAGAATATCCATACTGAACACTGACTTGGATATAAGCGTTAAAACAGATGACGACGAGCAAATAAGACGGTATGAGAGCAGTGACGTCAGCACTTACTATCCAACGCCAAACGTCAAGACGTTTTTGTGTGGCATACTTGCCAATATGCAGTCGCGGAGGGGCAAAGGGG
>CM076088.1:45691763-45730135 GCA_038088585.1 Chrysina gloriosa | reverse complement strand
TCAATTAGGTCCTCGTTATCAGGATTTCCGGTGATATATTTAATCGCCGTACCTAAGGCGTTAATTAAGGCTCTCTTTGTTCTCTTATTTTTGAATTTATGTAGTAGATGTTCTAATTCTGTGCATGTTTCTTCTAATTGTTGAACATTTTGCTGTACTGTGGGAGTTGTGCCCTTATGTTCCAAAACGATTACATTGTTTAATAAAGTTTTATAACTAGATTCTATGTTACTAACATTAATAAAGAAGTAAAATTTATGGTAATGATTTAATACTTTAACAGGGCTTAAGTTTTCCGTAAGATATCCGTTAGAGTTAATCTCTTGCAGTTGAAGGGCCCGGCTGGGGTTGGTCAGAGCCGTCCTGCAAATTAAATGTTTCTTTCAGTCGCCTAATCTTTCTGGTGTGAAGGTTCGCGGGCTTATTCGACTTTTCTCTGATACCTGTAATCTTGTTTTTGTCTATGCTTGTTACGTTGACCTTATCGAAACAGGGGTCTGTTTTGCGAATACGTTGCTTTGCAAAATACACGGTTGGTTCTTGAATCTGGATTGCTCCTTTCTTGTTCTGATTTAGCTTCTCTAGATTTTTATTTCCTTTATTAAGTTGTTTGTGATACAATTGTTCATAAAACGGGAGTAATTGGTTTTTTCTTTTCTCGTTGTAACTATCATAAATGGCCGTGTTTAAATCTAATTCATGGGCATTTAAGTTTTCGTATGGGCCATATAAGAGTGAAAAGGGTGTGTAATTTGTAGAAGAATGAACAGATTGATTGTACGTAAGTACAGCAGATATCATTAGATTTTGCGGAGTTTCGGTTTTATTTTGCATTTTTTCAATTCTAATTTTCTCCAATAAAGTTGCAATTGATGACTATTGCGGACCGTGATGGAATAATTGTGTTTAGAAAACGGTCGTGTATACTTGACATTATAATGGTCGCCTAATTTCATGATAATGCGATTGACAAATTGATTTATGGGTTTGTCTGATATGGGTATTGTGAAAACTGGACTTTCAACGGATGTATGTTGAGTGTCGTTAGAAGGTGTCTCATTTTCGGGAACGTCATTTTCAGCGGTGTCGTTTTCGGAGGTGTTAAGAATTTCGTCGTAGTCAGTTAGAGGTATATCTTCATCTAAATCTACGTTAGGGAGTATTGAGAGTAGATCCAGCTCGTCGTCATTAACTGTTTCTTTAGTATTAATTTCGATACGCGACAGCGCGTCTGCTACGGAATTTTCCTTGCCTTTTTTATATAATACTTTATATTGAAATTCGTCGAGTTTAAGTCTCCATATAATTAATCGGGAATTGGGATCCTTTAAGGAGAATAACCAAATAAGGGGTTTGTAGTCAGTCTCTATTAGAAATTCTCGGCCGAAAGGGTATGGCCTAAAGTGCCTGCATGTCTCAACTATTGCGAAGAGTTCTCGCTCGATAGTAGAATAATTGCGTTCTGCACTGTTTAGGGTTCTCGAATAAAATGCAATGGGCCTTGAGTTTTGCGAAAGAACGCCGCCTATTGCAACATTCGATGCGTCTGTCGTTACATGAAATATCTTAGCAAAATTAGGGTAAGCAAGTACCGGGGCGTTAGTTAGCAATTCTTTACAATGATGGAATGCTTACAGATAGTTTGAATCAGTTATGTCTATTTTCGTTCCTTTTTCAGACAGCGGGTGAGTGGCTGTACTACTTTAGCAAAGTTCTTAATAAATCGTCTATAGTATCCGACAAGTCCTAAAAATGCGCGGATTTCTTTTATAGTTTTTGGTAGTGGATAGTCTTGAACTGCTTCGATTTTGGTAGGATTTGGTTTAATACCATTTGAAGTGATGACGTGACCGAGGAAACCTACTTCCTTCTTTAGAAATTCGGATTTGTCGAGTTGTACTTTTAAATTATAGCGTTTCAATTTGTCGAATATTTGTTTGATGTGCACAAGGTGTTCTTGGAGGGATTTTGAGAATATCACGATATCGTCCATGTAGACGAAACATGATTTATAAAGATGTTCTCGTAGGACGTTGCCCATAACTCGTTGGAAGGTACTTGGGGCGTTTTTCAGGCCAAATGGCATTCATACATACTCGTAGTGCCCGTTGTTTACTACGAAAGCAGTTTTTCGACGGATTTAGGATCCATTTCAATCTGATGAAAACCTTGCGCCAAGTCGAGAGTGGAAACATATGTGCATCTACCTAGGTTATCTAATATTTCGTCTATTCGGGGCAAGGGGTATTTATCCTCTACCGTTTTCTCGTTCAATTTACGGTAATCAATGACAAGTCGCCACTTACGTTTACCACTGGCGTCAAGTTTCTTTGGCACTATCCAGACAGGAGAACTGTATGGAGAAATACTGGGGCGGATGATTTTATTATTTAATAAGTTTTGTATTTGCGTTTGGATTTCGCTTTTAAGATGATACGGATAGCGGAATGACTTGCAAAATACGGGTACGTCATCGATCGTTCGAATGTCGTGTTTTACCGCATTTGTGAATGTAAGATCTGTGTTTTCAGAGAAGAAAATATCTTTATATTGTCGATATAATGATGTGATTTTCATTTTCTCTTCGTGATTGAGGTGTTCAATGCGCAAACTGTTTGCGATATCTAGGTGTGCAGATTCATTACGGGGATCTCTAATTTCGAAGTCGGCGAGGGGTTGTGCTTCTAATTGTACATGGAAGTTTATCTCTAACTCGCGTTCTTCTTCGAAGGGGATTGTGCAAATTCCCTGTTTAGCGTATGAAATTGAAGTAGGAATTACAATATCATCTACGCGGGTTTCTTGGATTAATATTTGACCTTCTTCGATGTTAACGGGAATTTTTATTTCATTTTTATTACATGCTTGAAAGATCGAAAGTTCTTGGGGTTTAATTCCATAAAGAATGGTATTCTTACGGAGCCTATTTTTAATGTTCTCGTGCCGTAATCTATTGTTGCTCTTAACTTTTCAAAATCGTCGCTACCGAGGAGAGCGTCAAATCTGTCATGCCATTGTAAAACATGGAAATCTACAGGATGATCAATTCCAAATTCTTGTAAAATAGGGTATGATACATTTTCATCGTTCTCGATCGTTTGATTTATACTTTTTACAGAAAAGGGCTTGTGAAATATATAATTTTGAAATTTAGCAAATGCTGGGCCGGGATTGATGATGGAGTCCGATGCTCCTGAATCTATCAGTATTTTAAGACCTAAACCGGGGATAGTTATAAAAGGTAGTTTCGGTTTAGAATCTACGGCATTTAGGTTAATTGAGGATCTAGTGAGGCTGGTATTTGAAAATTTTCTTCGTTTTCATCTACTTCATTGTAAGAAAATTGATCTTGATCGTATTCGTTATCAGTATCGAATTCAGTTTGCTCGTATTCGGTTTCTTCATTGAATTCTACGTTATGCAATTCCTCTACTTTAAATCGAGGGGGCTCTGAACTTCT
The DNA here is from genome assembly GCA_038088585.1 of Chrysina gloriosa. Classification (NCBI taxonomy): domain Eukaryota; kingdom Metazoa; phylum Arthropoda; class Insecta; order Coleoptera; family Scarabaeidae; genus Chrysina; species Chrysina gloriosa. The sequence goes on along the minus strand of CM076088.1, from coordinate 45,726,675 downwards.
AAAGAAGTTGGGGTGTCTATATGGTGCAGATCTTGACGTATTTGCGGTGGAAATTGACATAGGTGTTGGTGTTGGTCTTTTTACCTGGCCGTTATTGAAATATAAATTTTCATTCGGTTTTCTAAAAACATTTACAGGTCCACGCGGGAATGGGGTAGCGTTATTGACTACATTTCGTGGAGTTGGTGGCGAGAAGTGTTGTAGCGGTTTGGGCGTAAATTGGAAATTTTGTGTCGGCGTAAATGTTCGCATATGAAATTGGGGTGTTGAAGATGGTTTGTTGAAATCAGCTTTCTGGGGCTTTGAGGGATTCCTTTGTCTAATAAAGTTTAAAAAGTTAATTTGCTGTTTATGGTTATCATAATTTCTAAGATGTACCAAACAATCTTCTAACGAGACGGACGTTTTATAAGCTATGAATGACCTGTATGGGTCCAGCAGTCCGGCTTGGAATGTGCTTAATGCGCGTTGATTGTACATTTTATTTTTATAAATTTTAATATTTTGGTCAACTTCTCTTATGTTTACATGTTCTAGCAATTGAATATATGTGGGAAGGAATATTCCTGAATGCGCGCGTGCGCGTCATCTTTGCATTATGGATAGTAGATAATAAGACGTCAAGACGTGAAGACGTGTGTATGCTAACCTTGTAATGTTCTATTCATACTATTAGTTTAATAAACTGTAAAATTTGGGTGTTCGTGTATTTTGCTAAACCCATCTCTACAAATTTTGGGGGCTCAACCGGGATGCAAGCAGAAATATAACGGGACAACACTCGATAACGAAGACGAAAAGGCGCCAAAGACGACAAAGACGGCAACGAAAACAAAAAGGCGGCAAAGACGGTAACAAAGACGAAAAGAACGATAAAGAAGGTGAGCACGAAGCAGACAAAAAGTAACCAGGTGAAATTACGACGAAAAGTGGACGCGAAAACCGACATCTTAGAAAAGCGTGTATGACGGAAGAGTTTGGCGGGATTTATTACTGGAGCGAACAGAGGTATAGTCAGTCAGGCTACGGTGAAATCGAAAATTGTGAAATAATACCAGAAGTAGACGATCGTAAGTAGTTAGACATTTATTTGAAGCATTTATATGAACGGTGCATGAGTATCCCTGTTATTAGTCAGCGAGGACCAAGCAAATGTACAATAGGCGCGTAAACAACAGATGTTCGAGTTCGTGAATGTGCGCTATTATATGCTCCGTTTTCTTTTAACTTATGTCGGCATAAATCGAATATAGACCTAGGTCAATTCACTCATTTTGTGGAACTATTTTAAATGTGTTAGTAGGTACTTATTGTCTTATTTGCATTTGTGTATATTGTCATTTAAATATCTTTATTGTATTCTACATTACGTTATTAAGTAAGATAAAACAAAATAGTGCAAAGATGATGCTGAAAGATATTCCGTCTATATTAGTAAACTTGAACGTGGCAAAAGCAGAAACAATAAGAGCATTTCATAAGCTAGTTTTTCAGTCGGAGGGTGATAGGGGCAATCGGAAACGGCTTAGAGAATTTTCGGGTTATACGTTTAAAAACGGCTCTGATCAATATAACGCTAAATTGGCATATATCAAAAAAATCTTGCTCTGGGAGATTTAATTTCCATCTGTAACATTTTATGTATTGAATATACGGGGAACGATGACGAAATTACCCACCGAATTTGCGATTACTTAGCTAACCTGGATAAACTGCGTACTGCTCTGGAATTAAACAAAGACGAGGACGAAGAAGATAAACAGACGTATGCAAATGAATCGGAAGACAACGAAGACGTAGCTACAAATGAAAGCAGTAGGAGTTCGAGAAAAGACGCATAGAAGAATACTATTAATTTTCGGGACGTAGAAGACGCAGTTCGAAAATTTGATGGCAGCGATAATTACTCAATTAAGAAGTGGATTGAGGATATTGAAGGAGTAGGTGAGATGGTAGACTGGGATAATCTATACCTATTTCTATATGCAAAGAGGCAGCTGACAGTGCTCGCAAGATTATTCGTAGAAGGAGAAAGAGGCCTAAATAATTGGAAAGATTTAAAAAAGCGCTACTAGATGAATTTGGAGAACGCATTACCAACGCTCAACTTTACCGAATGTTAGGCAACAGGAAGATGGGTAAAAACGAAACGTTGCAAGAATATTTCTTGGCGATGAAAGAACTAGCGAATAGAGGAAGTATTGAAGAGACTGATCTTATCCAATACATAGTGGACGGCATTAATGACGATGCTAGTAGCAAAATGATTTTGTATAGTGCCAAAGACCTACAGGATTTGAAACAAAAATTACGAATTTATCATGACGTGAAAGACAAGCGGCATCCTCAGCGCAATCCGCAACTGCCAAGTCGTGGAGCAAACAAGGCGGCCGACAATAAGAACGTCAGATGTTACAATTGTGGTTTAACCGGCCATAAGTCGATGGATTGTCCTTCCAAGTCAAAAGGCAGTAAATGTTTTAAATGCAATAGATTTGGGCATAGATCATTCGACTGCGATAAAGGAGAAAACGCTACAGGATCCAATGAGAGACCATTAAGAAATGTTAATCTGATTGAACATTCATCTTACACAAAGAACTTGTTTATTGAAGATAAAGAAATTTTTGCATTAATAGATACCGGAAGCGCGATAAATATTGTCAGAGAAAGCGTCTGTAGAAATATTGGAAGAAGTAGGTTTAACCATCCAAGCATTGCACTACGTGGTTTTGGGTATAGTGAAGTTGCCACGCTGGGTTCTATGATGTGCAAGTTAAGAATAGACGGTGAAGAATTTACTACCAAAGTTCATGTAGTTCGAGATGAAGTGATGAAAATAGAGATGATCATAGGTAAAGAATTATTATCCTGTGTTCGTATGGTCATAGATGGAGACACCGTAATTATGTCTAAGCGAGAAGCTTCAGCTGGGTTAGACATAATGGCTATAGACGTAAATTTAGAAGCACCTTTAGACGTTGGCGAAACAGCGACTAAAGAACAGTGCCAGCAAGTACAGGATTTTGTATCGTCGTATTATCCCGAGAAGATGCGCACAACAGACGTAAAAATGAAAATAACAACGATAGATGAAGAACCTATTTACCACACTCCACGGAGATTACCATTTGTAGAAAGGGACGTAGTTGATCAGCAAGTTAATCGTTGGTTACAGGAAGGAATAATAGAACCTTGTGCTTCCGATTATTCAAGTCAGGTTGTAATTGTTAAGAAAAAAGATGGCTCACCACGAATTTGTATAGATTACCGAAAAATAAATAGAAAGATTATAAAAGATAGATATCCCCTTCCGCTTATAGAAGACCAGCTTGACAGGTTACAAAACTCTAAAGTATTCAGTACCCTGGATCTACGCAACGGTTTCTTCCATGTTGCTGTAGAGGAAGCTAGCAGAAAGTATACTGCATTTGTCACACACTCAGGACAATACCAATTTATGAAGGTACCGTTTGGTTTATGTAATTCACCGTCAGTATTCCAACGATTTATAAATCAAATATTTAGAAACTTGATGAAGGATGGAATAGTGTTACCATACATGGATGACCTTATTATACCGGCTGCGGATGAAAGAGAAGCTTTACAAAGACTCAAAACTGTCCTTCAAGTCTCAAGCGAATATGGTTTGCACTTTAATTGGAAAATGTGTTGCTTTTTGAAGAAAGAAGTAGAATTCTTGGGGCATATTATTAGAAATGGACAAATTTATTTGTCGGAAGACAAAACAAAGGCCGTACTACGTTTCCCGATGCCAACCACGCAAAAACAGCTTCAGAGTTTCTTAGGTCTAACTGGCTACTTTCGCAAATTTATCCCTAAGTACTCTACAATTGCAAGACCTCTGAGTGAGTTATTAAAAGGAAACAAGGCATTTATATTTGATGAGGAACAGAAGGTTGCATTTGAAGAGCTTAAAAGAATTCTTGCAAGTAAACCGGTTCTGAACATTTATCAGCAGGGAAGACCAACCGAGATACATTGCGATGCTAGTCAGGAGGGATATGGAGCTGTGTTACTACAAAAGCCTTACGAGGACAATAGCTTTCATCCAATATATTACATGAGCAAAATGACTTCAGACGCTGAGCGTAAATACATAAGCTACGAGCTAGAAGTACTCGCAATCGTTGAGGCATTGAAGAAATTTAGGGTATATTTGTTGGGCGTAAAATTTAGGATAATTACGGATTCTTCGGCATTCAGTCAAACGATGCGAAAAAGAGAATTAAATACACGAATAGCCAGATGGGCGTTATATTTAGAGGACTGTGATTATGAGATTGTTCATAGAGTAGGTTCAGCTATGCGGCACGTTGATGCCCTTAGCCGATATCCAGTTTATCAAATTTGCGTAGAAGATACTATCACTGTCCAAATACGTAAAGCTCAAGAACGTGACGAAAGAATTCTGGCCATTAAAGAAATATTAAAGACAACGTACGGATATGACAACTATTTCCTGAAGAAAGACATGCTATACAAGTTGGAGGACGGAAAAGAGCTACTTGTAATTCCGAGTGATATGCAGATGGATATTGTGAAGATGGTACACGAGAGAAATCACTTTGGGAAAAAGAAGACGAAAGACGTGATCAATCAGGATTATTACATTCCAAAGCTGAGTATAAAGGTGGAACGATGTATTTCTAACTGCATAAAATGTATTTTGGCGAATAAGAAAGCAGGAAAACAAGAAGGATTACTTAATCCCATTCCAAAAGAGGGGTACCACTGCATACTTACCACGTAGACCATTTGGAACCGCTTGAATCAACGAGCAAGAATTACAAACATATCTTGGCAGTAGTAGACAGCTTCAGTAAATTCGTATGGCTCTACCCGGTGAAATCAACTACAAGTACGGAAGTCATTGCCAAACTGCAGATACAGCAGAAGAATTTTGGAAACCCAGCTCTCATCATATCCGACAGGGGCACGGCTTTCACTTCAGCTGAATTCGATCGGTATTGCAAGGAAGAAAACATAGTGCATCACTGCGTTACAACTGGGTTACCTAGAGCTAATGGCCAGGTAGAACGAATAAATTCAGTGATAATATCAGTGCTGACAAAGTTGTCAATTGAAGACCCAACAAAATGGTATCGCCATGTAGACCAAGTTCAGCAAATCATAAACTCCACGTGTCAAAGGAGTACTGGTTTTACACCATTCGAGTTACTGACTGGGGTCAAAATGAGAGGAAAAGAAGATTTACGGATAAAAGACATGATTGATAAGGAAATTGAAATAACTCTTGTAAAGGATAGGAATAAACTGCGAGATGAGGCGAAGAAGCAAATCCTCCAATGTCAGGAAGAGAATCGTAAGACATATAATCTCCGAAGACGGCCTTCTCGAAAATACAATATACATGACATTGTAGCTATCAAAAAGAACCCAGTTAGGGCCAGGTCTGAAATTGAAACCGAAGTATTTAGGACCTTATGAAATTACGCGCGTTAAATCAAACGACACCTATGAGGTTGCGAAAATAGGTACATGTGATGGACCAGTAAGAACAACAACATGCGCGGAATTTATAAAACCATGGGTTAAGGGGAACTATAATTGTAGCGAGTAATTCGGGGGCGAATTTATTGCAAGATGGCCGAATTGTGGGAAGGAATATTCCTGAATGCGCGCGTGCGCGTCATCTTTGCATTATGGATAGTAGATAATAAGACGTCAAGACGTGAAGACGTGTGTATGCTAACCTTGTAATGTTCTATTCATACTATTAGTTTAATAAACTGTAAAATTTGGGTGTTCGTGTATTTTGCTAAACCCATCCCTACATATATATATATATTGCATATGTTTCATGTGGGTGTTGATAACAAGTAATCAGATCATTTTCGAGCAAGGTTTCGTTTCTCTGGTCGCCAAAACGGTTTAGCAATTCGTTTTTAACCTGCGACCAGCTGGTACAGTTCGAAACAACTAATGTGTCCCTAGCAGCACCAGTTAACTTGGAGCAGCAAATTTCAAACAATTTGTCGAATGTGCAATGTTCTTGACCTGGGGTCGTTACTTTATAGGTACTAATAAATTTTTCGCATTGCTGTAAAAAGTAAGATAAATTTCTGCTCCCGCCTTCGTATGGTGGGATTATTTCCCTTGCAATGTTTAACTCTGCGTAATTTAGTGCCATTTCCGTGTCTGAGTTATTCAAACTAAGATTTAAAGTGGGACTAGTATTCACGCTTATGTTAGAAGGCGCAATTAAACGCTCCGTTTTATTATATGGAGTAAAATTAAAAGTGAGGTGCGATCTCTCGCGAAATTTACTCATATATAACGTACGGGTAATTTAATATATAATAATTATAAAAGAAACGATAAAATCACGTTCTTTGTACGTACACAATAAAAATGGATATAATGGACAGTACTTACAAGAGAGCAAGTGTGGCTAATAACATGTTACAGGTACCGGTGTCTAGCAGGTGCTAAGTCGTGGATTCCGTGTCCAGGTGGAGATCCTCCAGCAGTGGTTGTTGTGGGAAATCGGTGTGGATACCGCGCGCCTTTCGTGGAGATGATTTTCAGAGTACGAAATTCTCCCAGGAGCGGAACGTAACACACTACGGTTTACCCGATGATAAAGTTAGTGGATATCCAATAAAAATTTGATAATTACCGGTGGGTTCGCGAACTCTTTACCGTTTGGATATCCTGTTCGCAGCGCCAATTAAGTTTATTAAGATCGCAGAAGGATTTTTAAAAAGTTTATTTAAAATTATAACTAAAGACTAACACAAAATAATATAAAGAATAACGTACGCAAGCCGATAGCCTAAAGGTACAAGTTATCTATTCCGATTCTAAGTTCTAAGTGTGCTGGCAATGTGTGTCGCCTAATTTAATAAGTTGTCCTGTAAACAATTCTGGTCGGCGTTTGTGGAATTCTTTCAGGGATGAATTAGTATTTTGAACGGAAGATATTGTATACTTTAAGGGGACGTCTGGCGTTTAGTTATGTCTGGTGTTTGTTATCCAAACATAACTATATATGTAGTGGCCAATCCGGTCTCATTATTTGGTAAGATGCGATGTTGCTTTGGAGATTGTTTCCGTTTTAAGTTTTATGGTAGAGTTCGGCGCCTTTTTACTCTGCGCCATCGTGAGTCGTACGACGTTTCTTGTATAGACGATGCAACGATGCAATTTTAATTATTCGATCTTCAAAATATTTAGCATCGAATTACTAACCAATTTCTGTTTGTGGAAGGCATCCGTACGTTTAGTGTAGGTAAACCTGGTGTCGTTACATTCTGTATCGTACCTCCGCCAAATTGGTGCGCTGAATTAATAACAACGTGCTTTTCACACAATTTACTTTATAAATTTGAAGTTACAATAAAAAAAATGATAGTTTGTACTTAGGGTTTATTACGTTCCGTTTTCTTTCTTCTTTTTCTTTTCGCCTTCTATAATGTTAATAATGTTGTCATTAATTTTTGAAAGTGAAAACTTCGGTTATAACTGGTAATATGTGAGAACAATATACATACATATTTAATATGTGTGATGTTTCGATAACAATTTACAAGGGGACAACAAATAGAATGTATGGAATGTATATGAAAATTACTTTAATTGAATAGAGATATTATTCGTAACGTGAGGTATGTGGTTATCCGTTGGGATGGCAATGTATCTCAGTAAACATTTTTAAATTTCGCGGACAGTATAGGTTGGTAGTTCCGGCAATAGTGAACATATTTGCATGTATTGTGCTTAGAGATTAGCGAGTATATTCACTATTGCCGTAACTAGCAACTTAAACTGTCCGCGAAATTTAAAAATGTTTACTGGGATGGAGATATTCATTCAAATATATCGATGTTTATATATCATAATCATAAATATCGATACATTTGTTACGATATATCAAAAAATATCGATGTATTTGAAAATATATCGAGTGAGGTGACTGCTACAAAAACTTGAAATCGGCTAACTGGTAAACGACTTGCTACACCATTGTTTTTAGTTCCAGCTTCTGATGACCTTTTTTAATTTTTTTATATATACGAATATAGGTATTGTACTTTAAAAATCCATTCAAATGTATAAAAATTAAAAAGTATTCGGACCAAATAGTAAGTATCTTCTTCTTCTTAATCATGTTCCTATCTACCTTTCGGTGTAAGGCTTGGATGGGATCAAGTTTCCTATTTTCTATATAATTCTCTCCACCGTTTTCTGTCTCCGGTCTGATCTTTTATTCCCTCCCACTCAATTCCCCTCTCTGCCGCTGCTCCCTGATATCGTCATTCCATCTTCTTCTTGGCTTTCCTTTTTTGTTTGTTCCTATCACTCGTGTCTCATACACCCCAGAAACGTAGTTCTCATCATATAAAACATTCTTGCCGCTTTTTTCATTCTTTCATTAATTTCTTGTTCCATTTTTCCGTCCCATTGAATTATTGTTCCTAAATATTTGTAGTTATTCACCTGTTCTACTGTTCTTCCTTCGATTTTGATGTTGTCTTTTCCTTTCTCCTGCTATTATCATTGATTTGGTCTTTTCGATATTTATTTTCATGTTTATATTCTCTATTTCCTTATTTAGGATTTCAAGGTTCCTTTGCAGCGCTTTTTCTGATTCAGTCAGAATTGCCATATCATCCGCAAACATCAGTTCACACAAGTTAGTCTCCTTGATTTTCCAGTGACCCATTTTTAGTGGTTTCATTTGTCTTTTAGCACTTTTTATGGCCTCATCTAGTACCATAGAAAACAACAATGGACTAAGCACACAGCCCTGCTTTACCCCAATCTTTGTTGTAAACTCTTTAGATTCTTCGTTGTTGGTTCTTACTATATTTGTGTTATACCTATACATCTCTTTTATTAACTCTATTGTTCGTTTGTCTATATTTCTTTTTTCTAGGACATTCCATATGTCTTCCCTTCTTATCCGGTCGAACGCTTTTTCTAAGTCTATAAAACATATATGTATTTCTTTTTCTTGTTAATTATCTTTTCACTTGCTTGTCTTATCACAAATATTAAATCTTGTGTACTTCTTTCTTTTCTAAATCCACATTGAGTGTCTTCTATGCTCTCCTCAGTTATTTTTCTTATTCTTTTTCTATAATAATCGCTAATATTCTACCTGGGACGCTTGTTAGTGTAATTCCCCTGTAGTTATTGCAATCCCTCTTGTCCCCCTTCTTATAAATGGGCAATATTATTTCCGAGTTCCACTCCTTCGGTATTTTACCTTCTTGTATAATCGTATTCATTAGCTTGGTTATTTGTCTTATCCCTTTTGCCCCGATATATTTGATCATTTCTTGTGTTATGTTGTCGCTTCCTGGAGCCTTTCCTATTTTCAGCTTCCTTACGCACTCCATTATTTCTTCTTCTCGAATTGATTCTATATTTTGTATTTCCTCTGTCTTCTCTTCTTTTTCCCTTGTCTCGACATTTGTTTCTGTCAGAACTTGGAAGTGTTGCCGCCATCTTTCCATTATTCGATGTTCCTCTGTAATTATACGACTATACTTATCTTTTATGTTTACCATGTTATATTCTCTTTTTGTCTTAATTGTTTGAGTGTGCCATAGAATAATTTTTGATTTTCTCTGTAATTATTAGTCATTTTCTTTCCAAATTTTATCCAAGACCTCCCTTTCGCTTTCTTAACCTTCCTATACTCACGTCAAAATGAAAGACGTATACTATACTATATAAATCGGTCTCACAGACCGTATGCGTGAGTATAGGAAGGTTAAGTTCATTTTTGACCTTTCTGCGTTTCTCCAAATATTCTTCCAAATTGACCAGGTTTCTTGTTTCAAGATATCTTTTCCAAATGGTTTTCTTCTCTTTTACAATATGTTTTATTTCAGTGGTCCACCACTCTGTTCTTTTTCCGGTCTTGTTTGATATTTTTAACTCCACAGCTCTCTTTTGCCGCTTCCAATAAGCTGTTTTTGAAATGATTTCACTTTCCTTCAATTCCGCTTCCTTCCGGGTCATCAAATCTATTAGCTAATATTTGTTGGTATTTTTCATGATATTTTCTTTCTTTCAATTTGTAACTCTTAATTTTTTCTTGTATACTCGTTCTTCTTTTGTCCTCTCCTTTATCTTTCCCTCTCATATCCATTTTTACCAAGTAGTGGTCACTTCCTATTTCTGCACTGCGTGTTCTTTAATATCTTGTATCATTTTCTCTTTGTGTTTGCTTACTAAGAAATAGTCTATAATTGATTTTTCTCTCCTGCTTTCTTCGACTCGCGTGAACTTGTGAATGTCCTTGTGTCTGAACTTCGAGTTTTCTATGACTAGATTATTTTCTATACAAATTTCTATTATTCTGCTTCCATTGTTATTTTTTGTTTGTTCTCCCTCTTTTCCCATAATATCCTCGAATCCTTCATTCAGATTTCCTACTCTGCTGTTGAGGTCTCCCAATACTATAATATTTTCTCCCCCTCGTCTATTGTTTTCTGGACTCTTTCAAAAAACCCGTCTTTTTCTTTTTACAAACGTCCTCACTTACCCCATATGCCACTATTAGTGTCCAAGTCTCGTCCAATATACTAATTTCTACCTTCAACAATCTCTCATTTATATATTCTTCTTTCATCATGTCTTTCAATCTAGTTGGCGTTATTACCAATCCAACCCCGCCTCTTGCTCTTTCTGTCTCTTTAACTCCAGACCAGAACATCCAGTATGCCTTGTGAATTCTCTTCATGCCACTCCCTTTCTTTTTCGTTTCCGTAATTCCCATTATTTCTATCTTATGCTTCTCCATTTCCATCACCAACTCCTCCTCCTTCCCATTCACACTTCTCACATTCCACGCACCCACTCTCAGTGTACTATACTGCTTTCCTTCTTCTTTTATCGTGTTCTTCTTGCCGTCTTCATTAAACCCTTTGTTTTCGCCTCCTCTTGTTTTGTTTAAGTTTTGCGTTGCCTTCTTGGGTCGAGTTACCCCCAGTTCGAATGTATTTTCGCTTTCCCTTTTCCAGCGCTGCTCCCCAAGGTTCTTCCCTTTTTCGACCCCTTCCCTTCTACCACCCTCACCCCTCTTCCGCTTTGCACCTCCCTTCTTTGCCATGGTTGTCGTCGTCGTTCCCTTCTTTTCTAATATTATCAGTTTTTGAATTTCTGTTCGGGGTCTCTCTCTCGTATCTTTCCAAGCTCGCTCTATCCCTGTCCCATTTATATTCTCTTCCATCAATTATGATCTTTTGATAACCTAGCTGAACTCTTTTTCCTTCTTTACGTTCATTCTCTCCTATCTGCTTCAGTTTCTTCTGTATATCTATTTCTTCTAGGGTCATTTCGTTATTTATGTAAACTCTTTCCTTTAGCTGCCTTAACTTATTTTTATTCAGCATCACTACCTCTACTCTATTTCTTGCCTTCTCTAGAACCACTTTATGCACTGACTCTCCCATTTTTATCACCTCACTTATCTCTATTCCCACATCCATGTTACTCTTCATAAAATTCTCCATTTCTATTTTCAAATCGTGTTTGTCTTCCGTTGATATTTTCATTCCCGATACTACAACGTTGTTCCTTATGCTCATTTTTTCCATTCTATTCATTCTCCTCTCCATGGATTTCATTTGTCCCTTAATTTCTTCTTTTTCCTCCCTTAATATTTCATTTTCCCTTCTTATCTCCTTCAGTTCTTCTTGGTATTCTTTCTGGTTCTGTTTCATCTCCTTTACATCTCTCATTATTTCTCTCATCATAGCGACTAGATTGCCTTCCTCTTCTTTCCCTTTCTGTGGTGTTCTTATTAGTTTTTACTACTCTTGAATATTTCACTTGAGTCTTCCCTTCCTCTTCCCCTCTTTCTACCAGAATCCTCAGACGTATTGTCATCACTCTCAATATTCTCCCGTCAATGCACCAACTTTTCGTCCGATCCCTGTATCTCTTTCCTTACTACTATTTTGTTCTTTTTTATTATCACTTTTTATTCTGAGTGTGTTTGTTCCAGTCTTGTATCTATATCAGAAGCACAGCGTCAGGCACGACGCTCGAATCGACTTCTCGGAAGCTAAATCCCTCCCTGTGTCAAGAATGTATCTTTAATCTTCCTATACTCATGTCAAAATGAAAGACGTATACTATACTATATAAGTCGGTCTCACAGACCGTATGCGTGAGTATAGGAAGGTTAATGTTTGATGTTTTCAGTAACTGTCAGACGCATTTATGGTGATAAGGCTCGATTTACGAAGTTACTTATCGCCGCACACGCCGATCGAAACTCAACTCCTATAGTAAGTATAACAGTGTATAAAACACTCATAAATAAATATGTATTTCTGCCACAAAAAGAAAACAAAAGAGACAGATTTAGTAATGTAATTAGTATTCAGAAGTTTAAACTTGCATTTGCCCCGTTATTTTAAGGTTGGTAGGGAACGAGAACGAGGAGATAGAGTAAGCCGTGAGAGAAGTTAGTTATTTCACATCAACACATTATATAACATGTTATCAGAGATTAGGGAGGTTTCTCTAATCTGTGCCACAGAATAGACAGAGGCGACAAGGCATGTCGGCAGCTTTGATGTTCATGTGGTCGATTTGAATGTCCTCGAAATAGCTCAGAAGTTAGCTAACGCCATTTTGAAAATACGAAAGGTGCACATTTGTTCGTATTAATTGGAAAATATTATAGTTTTGGGTATGTTAAAAGAATAGTATTTGCTAAAAAATTAAATCAGTGATACACAACAATAATCGTATATTTTAATTTTAATATGCACACACCATCCCAGAATAATAACATTAATGAAGCTAGCCAAATATACCACCATCGTCGTATTTAAAACATGGTTCCCAGCCATGCGCATACAGAATATACCACAAGATTTTCTAACTTTGTGGCTTCTGGATATTCTGTGTCTGTGCATGTTATGTTATGAAGACGACGAGTGAATAAAGAATTTTTGCAGCTATTTTGATTCTACAGAAGTAATTAGTACATTATGGCCGAATTTCGTAATTGAACTCTCATATGTACGAACATCTAACACCCGGGCTTATATAGAGCTTCTATAGAAATGAAAACTATTTTACACAGTCACACTGATGAGCGATATAACCGCGAAACGCGCGTCTGCGAATAGTGAAAGTAGTTTTCTAATTAAGCACAATTATCCCACGGCGGGCAGCCGAGTGCGCGATTGTAGCTACTACAGCAGTTTGTTGGCAAAACAAGTTGTCTACTTCTGTAGAATCAAAATAGCTGCAAAAATGCGCAATTGGTATATTATGGCCCAATTTCGTAATTGAACTCTCATATGTACGAACTAAACCCGGACTTATATAGAGCTTCTATAGAAATGAAAACTACTTCACACAGTCACACTGACGGCGGTATGACCGCGAAACGCGCGTCTGCGAATAGTATAACTAGTTTTCTAATTAAGCATTATGTGTTATGTTTATTTTTATGTACAATCGAATAATTAAAAGAAGGAATTATATTTTTCCTTCTTCTACACTAATAAAGACTAAAACCTAAACTTTCGATAAATAAAAAGACAACTAAAACTGTATTTTATATAAATACAAAATAATGGAAAGTATTCACAAATGAAAATCAATGTGAGCAACGCCAACAATTATACGGATACCGACTACAATTTCGTTTTACACTCTAAAGCCCGTGTTACATTATCAAATTAAATTGCACGTAAAAATTGAATACTATTTTATAGTCCAATATAAAACACTGTACTATTTTTCTGTGCAAAATCATTGTAACAAATTAGAACGTTTCCTATTTTCATACTAAATGTTTCGACTTGCGCCTGCTCACTAGTCTGCATTGCACGTATTCCAATCTAACCTTATTTTCTTATTGTTTACGTCTTATCCAGTCCTGTTACAGTATAAAATAAACATGGGTTTATACATTACACAGTGGTTGTGTCAGCAAATGTTTTTATTGAGCGTTTTACTAAAAGTAAATTTCTCATTCTGATTAATCTTTTGGAGGTTATGAGAAATATTTGTAAATATTGTGTGATACTTGTGTACAGTTTGAAATGAGGATGAGAATCATAAACAGAATTTTTGTACATGTTCATAATACATATGTAATAGCCCTAATAAATGATGGAGTCTAAGTTCATACAATAATCTTATACAAATACAAAAGACTGGTAAAGCGTTTTACATTGTACTATAAAATAGTATTCAATTGTTTGGTACAACTTAATATGATAATGTAAAACGGACTTAACGCTTTCGATGTTACAGTAAGAGTAAATTGGATTAAATTCAACGGCATGCTGAGTCACACGCTACTTAATTTTTTTAAGAATTGGAACGAAATACTAAAATAAAATATTATCAATATTGGAAATAGGATAATTTCTTGAATTGATACTCATGTGAAATTTAATTAATTATCTGTAGAAGAAGGAAAATATATATATCCTTCTTTTAATGTTCGTTTGTTACATTTCGTAGTTCCCTACAAACTGGCCAGTACTGCCAACTTAAAATTACGCAGCAAATTTAAATATAAATTTCTGAATACTGTATATCCTATTTTTAATATTACTAATTTTCTTCGTAATAAGCACGATTAATGGGCATTCAAGGTAAACGAAAAGTGTATATAATCATCACTTCAGTAATTGTTTTATTTGTTTATCAATTGTTTTTAATATTTTACTACAACAACAACAATGTATATATAAGTATGTATCATTTCAAATTTTCCTATACTAAGCTAGTATATGCAATTCGACTTTAGTATGCCAATATTAACTAATTGTACATACGCGTTCTGGTCGCGTGCTGTTAAGCACGCGAGTAGAAATTACTCTCTCCCGCACTATCACTTGGCTTCGTATGCTGTGAGTTGTAATTCTCGGGAGGTTGGGGGAAAAATTTAAATAAAAACCCCTCTTTCCGTATGCGTTGGTGTGTGTGGTGCTCCGTCTGCGGTTATTAGCGTGTGTTTGTTATTGCTTTTACTCCAGGTTTAGGTTTGTGAATGGGAGCGGATGTTTTGTGGCTAGGCCTCTGACATCCGTTATATTCCTTATTAATGGGTTGTCATGATGAATTGTGGCTTTGTAGAACTTGATCGCTTTCTGTTGGATAAACTCTGCTACTGTTGGTACTTCGGCCAGGAGGTGTAGCGTTCGCGCTGAGGTGTATCGGCCCACGCCTAGGGCCAGACGCAGGCATTTATTTTGATATCGTTGCAGGCGCTGTATATTTGTTTTAGAGACGTTACTGCATGTTGCTACTCCGTATGTTAAGATGGGCCTCAGAATTGTTTTATAAAGTAGGAGTTTATTTTTTCTTGAAGTGTTGGGGCTTACAAGAATGGAAAAGAGCTTTCGGATTATGGAAGAGGTTTTATGGATGTTGTTTTGGATATGGAGGTGGAATCTCAGGCGGGTGTCTAAATATATGCCTAGATACCTTATAGAATTAACGTGGGGGATGGTAGTTTGAAGGAATTTGGGGTATCTCGGTACGTTGAAGGGGTTGGTACGTCGGGTAAAGATAGAAATTGAGGATTTTTCAGGATTCGCTGATAGCTTCCAAGTTTTCAGGTATTTTTCATACCGAGGTATGTAGTTCTGAATTTTCTGGAGAGCTACCAATGGCGAGAAGGAGTGAGTGTATATGGCGGTATCATCGGCGTATAGAGCTAGATTTGTGTTAGGGAATTTAGGAATGCCGTGGGTGTAGATGTTGTACAGGATAGGCCCCAACACCGACCCTTGCGGTACACCTGCTTCGATGTCATAGGCTGCGGAAGTTGTGGCGTTTATTCTGACCCTGGCCT
Organism: Chrysina gloriosa; assembly: GCA_038088585.1. Classification (NCBI taxonomy): domain Eukaryota; kingdom Metazoa; phylum Arthropoda; class Insecta; order Coleoptera; family Scarabaeidae; genus Chrysina; species Chrysina gloriosa. The sequence goes on along the minus strand of CM076088.1, from coordinate 45,710,840 downwards.
TCCTATTACTGAGATAGGATCTTATTAGCGTGATGAGCGGATGTGGAAAATCGAGTGTTATCATTTTACTGATTAACCCGTTAATCCACACCCGATCAAAAGCTTTCTCTATATCCACCAACATGAACGCTGTGTGCTGCCTTTTGTTGAACGCCTTCGTCGTCTCGGTAATAATCCTGGCCACTTGTTGTTCTGAGTTGTATGCCTCCCGAAAACCGAACTGTTGATCCGGGATGATATGCTTATTTTCTGTATGTTTTATTATTTGGTTTTTAGTATCTTTTCGGTAATCTTCGATAGCGCTGGTAGCAGTGATATCGGACGATAGCTATTGGAATGTATGGGATTTTTTTCCTGGTTTCAGTATGGGAATAACTATTGCGGATTTCCAGGAATTTGGGAAATATTGGAGACGAATGATGGCGTTTATGATGTAGTAAATCTGTAATACGGTTTTTCTAGGGATATTTTTAAAAGTATGATCTGTATGGAGTCGGGACCGGGAGCTTTTTTAGGCGGGGACCTATTTATTAACTTTTTGAGCGGTTATACCGCTCGTCAGTACAACTTTGCAAGAGCTGTAATTTCGTATACAAATTTTATGTATATATCGTCTGAACATTGATGTTTGTACATGTGAGAGGGATTCGATATGAATTCTCTCACAATGCACGTATTACGCATTTTTACGAAATTACAGCTCTTGCAAAGCCGTACTGACGAGCGGTATAACCGCGAAACGTACGTTTACGGATGGCAAGAGAAGATCAAAATTTTGTAATTTGCAATTTTCCCACGGCGGGTAGCCGAAGAGCGCGACTGCAGTTATTGCAGGAGGCTGTGGCAACGCAAGTTGTCCACTTCTGTAGAAAAAATAACTGTAAAAAATGTGTAATACGTGCATTGTGAGAGAATTCATATCGAATCCCTCTCACATGTACAAACATCAATATTAAATTAAATTGTTGCTAAACTTTTAGAAGTGCGTTTCATTAGAGAGAATAAAGCTAACAAATCAGAAGTGGGATTCACAGAAATCCACAGAGATTCATAAGGATTCTATAAAAGGAGCTGTGAGAAGTACAATACTACGAGTATCAATAGCAACATGGCGAATAGAGAAGCGAGTAATGTAAACATGAGGACGGTGGAAAATGAGAATATTGATGAATTCGAAAGGTTTCAAAACAACATGAATACGAACGTAGTGGATGATAATACATCTATTAATGCAAGCGGTCAAACGGTAAGCAATGTAGATTTAAATAAGCTTGTTGAAAGTTTGGTTATAGAAAATAAAAGGCGAGATCAATTAATGGAAGCATTGCTAAATAGAGTAACAGATAATAGGCCTACAGGTACGATTACGAACATGTCTGAATTATTAAGCAGAGTAGGTTCCTTCGATGGAAATTTAGATGAAGCAAGAGACTGGCTGAATACATTACAGGTATTCAAAAGTTGCATTCATTGTCAGATGTATTTATATTAGAGACTGCAAGAACTCGTTTAACCGGAGGAGCTCGCCAGTGGTATTTAGCAAATATGACAGATAATTCGAGTTGGCTAGAATTTGTTGTTAACTTTAAGGAAACTTTTATCATCAAGGAAAATATGTCTAACAAATGGAAGAAAATGGAAATGAGGATGCAACAGAAAGATGAATCGATTGATTCCTACTTTCATGAGAAGGTACGTTTTTGTAAAGAACTAGGATTGGATATAAAAGAAACCAAGGAGCAAGTATTAGTAGGCTTGTGGTCCAAGACGTTATGTGATGCTATGTTACCATTGAACCACAATACAACAAATGAATTACTTCATGATTTACATAGTTACCAGAGAATTGAATCAAAAAGATGTGAAAGAATCAGTGGTAAACGCAATGACCGGGTATTACAATCAGGAACAAGAGAAAACACAGAGAAGAAAAAGGAGGCTGTAGCAATAGAGCTACGAAATGAAAACACAAGAGACCAAAGGTCACCGTTGAGAAACGACATAGGTGAGATGAAATGCTATAACTGTTCTAAGTTTGGTCACATTGCAAACGACTGTTTAGAATCCAAACGACCCATTATTTGTTTAAAATGTAAGAAAGAGGGGCATACTGCACGACATTGCATTCCCTCAACAGTAGTAAATGCGATTCATGATACTCACCATATGAATTTGCAGAAATACCTAAAGACAGTATTTATTAATGATAAATACACATGTAATACATTATTTGACTCAGGCGGCTCTGTTTGCATAATTGGTGCGTCTTAAGGGCTAAATTAAACGTCTATGACAAAGAAATGAAATTGATTAGATTTGGACAGAATAGTGTGGACATTTTAGGAGCTACCAAAGTGAAATTGAGCATAGATGATATAAGTGCAAATGTAGAATTAGTAGTGGTACCGGATACAGCCCAGACTTATAATGTCATTGTGGGCCATACTTGGACTGAACGGCCACAAATTACATATTCGAAAAGTGGAACTAAAAATAAGTGAAACTGAGTCTCCTCTGAACAATCCTACACCAAGCAAACATCTTAGTGCGCGCGCAGCAAAGAACCAAGTGCTATAAAAACATAGTATTAACTTTGTGAGTGTTACGGTAAACAATGACAATCTATTGGTGCCTGTGATAAATGACAGTAGTGCAACATTTAAGTACAGAGAGGCAAAAGTGATATCAAAAATTAAGACAAACATGCTTAATATCGAAGAGGACATTGACATTGACAAAACTGTTATAACAGCCGATTTGGTGAATGCGCCAAAACCAATAAAATCAGAACTTTTACAACTCCTTAATGAGTATAGAGATGTGTTTGCTTTCTGTTTACAGGAATTAGGGTGCACTGAAGAGATCAGAATGGATATACGAGAAAAGCTAGGAAGCCAACCAATTAGTTGTCGGCCTTATCGAACTACGGAAAGAGAAAGAACATTCAACAAATAGTGGACGAATGGAAGGAAGCTGACATTGTAAGCGAGACCAGATCGCCATACGCAAGTCCCGTATTGTTGGTGCCTAAGAAGAATGGAGAAGTACGTTTGGTCGTGGATTACTGACGCCTCAATCAACAGACGTTAAGAGAACATTATCCCTTACCGAATATCGATGATCAACTGGAGCAGCTAGGAAAGGCTAAAATTTTTGGAACGCTGGATCTTGCAAATGGATATTTACAGATACCTCTCACTGAAGGGAAGGAGAAGACCGCTTCCCGTGACTCCCGATTGTACTGGCCATTTCAGTCGTATGGCATATGGCCTTACCAACGGACCAGCAAATTTTCAAAGACTAATGAATGTGGTACTGGGACGGCTTCGAAACAAAACCTCGCTGTGCTACTTAGATGATACACTAGTTTTGGGTGAAAATTGGGAAGAGTTACTTAGAAACCTAAGAGATGTGTTTGACAGACTAAGATCTGTTAGACTCACGTTACGCTTGCGGAAATGTAGTTTCGGTTTGGACGAAATAGCATTTCTTGGGTATAGTATTAGAAATGGAACAATCAGATCGGGAGAGAATAAATTGATAGCAGTAGGTCAGTTTCCAACGCCGACGAATACGCACCAAATACGACAATTTATCGGATTAGCTGGATATTTTAGAAAATTTATCCATAATTTTGCCAATATTACAAGTCCATTGACCACGCTCTTGGAAAAGAATAGAAAATTTGATTGGACTGAAGATCAAGAACTTAGCTTTAAAGAGATAAGAGAAAAGATTGTGTCTCGACCGACGTTGCAGTTATATAGACCACATGCAACTACAGAAATCCATACAGATGCTGCAAGCACTGGCATTGCAGGAATGATGCTCCAAATGGGCGAAGACAATAGGTTTCATTTAGTATACTGTGTGAGCAAAAAGCAGTCAGAGCAGGAAAAGCATTATCATTCTACGAAATTGGAATTAATCGCTATAGTTTGGACAGTAAACAGATTACGGCAGTTCCTATTAGGGCTAACATTCAAAATTGTAACTGATTGTCAGGCTCTAGTATACTGCATTCCAAACGAACAGTTAATCCTCAAATCGCACGTTGGTGTGATCTGCTGATGGAATTTGATTGCACGGTACAACATAAATCTGGAAGGAAGATGAGTCATGTAGATGCTTTAAGTAGAAATGCCGTTGAACCTAATGGAAACATAATGGAGGAAGTAGTAGAGGATAAACTAGAAGTATTGACTATATTGGGGAGAGAAGATGAAGTTGTATGTTCCAGAGACAGGATCCAGACACACTAACAAGAGTTGAAATCCTAAGTCGCGGAGTAACGAGCCAAAATACAGAGGAACTAAACTACGTGCAAAACTATGCACTTAAGGATGGAATATTATACCGGTTGGAGAATGAAAAGCATTTATTTGTAGTACCAAATTGTATGAGGAAAAGTATTGTCCGATTTCATGATATGTCGGGATACTTTTCAACAGAGAAGACAGTGCGAAAAATAAAGGAGTTCTACCGGTTCAAGAGTATGAAACGTTACGGAGCTCATATAAATATGTGTTTAAATTGTATATTGCACAAAGTCCCTAGTGGTAAGAAAGTAGGCTTGCTAAATCCTATTCCGTCAGGAGAGAGACCATTTCAGGTTATTCACTTAGATCACGTGGGCCGTTTCCTCACGAGCGCCAAGAACAATTCTTTCGTATTGACTCTGATTGATAACTTTACGCAATTTTTGATATTATACGCAGTAAAGGGTACAACAGCAAGAGAGACTGTGAGATGTTTACAGAAGTTTGTCACTGAGTTTGGATTACCAGAAACAATAATTAGTGATCGTGGTACTGCTTTTACTAGTAGAGAAATGGCCGAATTTGCAGAGTCCAATGCAATTCGAAACGCTAAATAGTACAAAGCGTCCTCAAGTAAATGGAATGGTGGAATATGTACATCGAACCGTTGTCCCCAGGCTTTCAATGAAAATGCAAAGTGGCAATGATAGAAATTGGGACAAATACTTAGAAGAAGTCGTCAGAGATTATAACAATACCGAAGCTAAGAGCACAGGGAAGACACCCTTCGAATTGTTGCATGGTTATAAACCAATGTTTAGAGATGGAATATTGCGTATTGTAGAAGACCGGGTGAATACAAAAGAAGAGAACCTCGAACAAATGCAAAATGAAGCTACAGCAAAAATATATTTGTATCAACAACGGTATAAACGGCAGTGTGATAAGCGTCATTGCTTAGCAGCTGTGTATGACGTGGGTGAGATAGTATTCATGAGAACAACTTCCAATAACCCCGGACAGTCAAAAACCGATCCAAAATATAGAGACCCCTTGATTGTGGTGAAAGTCTTACCCTCCGACACATACCGAGTAACTAATCTAGTAATCGAGGGTCATAGAAAATATATAACTACTGCTCATGTAAATCAACTTAAGAGTTGGAAATACGTAGAAGCAAATGAAGAAGTAGCAAGTGATCTGGATGAAGACGTAGAATGCGAAATGGGACGAGATCTAGATGAAGACAGAAATCCCCTGGAAGAAGATACGGACAAAGTAACCGAACAACAATTGAAGAAAGATAACGAGCATCCGAAACGAAGACGCGCGAAACCAAGATATTTGGAAGACTATGTATAGATTATAATACTTATATTTTTGTAAATTTTGTGTGTGTAGTGTAGTGAAGGAATTTTAATATTGTTAGGTTTTCACAGAGATGGTAACTAAGAAACACTAAGAAAGGAGAGTAGAGTGAGTGAGAGTGAGCGGTAACGAACGTCAAATGTAAAATGTTCTTATTAAATTAAATTGTTACTAAACTTTTAGAAGTGCGTTTCATTAGAGAGACTAAAGCTAAAGCTAACACTTCTGTCTTCTCTGTAACCCCATAAACTTGCCATAAACAACTAATCATAGATAAGATAGACAGGCCAGTTTTAATTTTTGTTTTTTTTGTTAGCAAATAAGAGTCCTCTGCTGAGATGTGTTAGAACAAATACATGAACGCGGAAAATACGAAAAGGTTTCATTGCAAAGTATAATTAGTTATTTTATGAAATTCACAACATTAAAACATATTTAATACTACTACTGATATGTCGGGAAACTAGACAAGTTTTGAAACTTTTATGAACCTAATTTTGCCTATATATTAGTGGTATTAAATAATTTTAGTTTTGTAAATTACAGTATCATAAATAAAAGAGGTAAGATGTTATCTCAAAGTTGAAGATGGATTACTATTAAATATCGGCAATGGCAATAAATAAAGGAACATAGAGTATTTTATAAATATATTATTATTTTACAGTTTGCTTTCTCTTATTTTGAATTTTTATTGCTTGTTGCAAAAGCTTACAGGCGTTGTTTCATATTTTTCATTCTTTCAACTAATCTGGTACTTCCAGGCCGGGGAATGAGAACTATTAAACGGGATTTTATCCCTCTACGGCGGCCGTCCGTAATTACTGACAAGCGCGCGACATTTGAAATAGTTGTATGTAGGCATGGAAATTACTTTTCTGTTTAATGGTTTTCTAACATGTAATTTGCATTAAATTTCAGCAACATTAATTGCTGAAATTTTGTATAAACTAACTGCTGGAAAACCAATAAACATGATACATTTAATGATAACAAAATGACGAAATATATTTAAGACAAATAAAAATCGGAAATATTGAAAATAAAGGTATTTATTACACAATAATAATAGCATATCTAAAACAATAGTTGAAGATAATTAAAGCAAAAAGAATGTGTATCGTTCGGTGTAATATTGAAATTGAACTTTAGATACATGAAATACAAGAAATAAATATCTATGAATGAAAGTAGTAAAATCCACAAATTGAAATATAAAAATATCAGTTTTAGCAAACGTGCGGTATTATATCATGAATCTGGCTTAGCACAGCTTATCGATGTTGCAGACCCACTAAAGAACTGCTGCCCACTATTACAGCAGAAAAGTTAAACACAGGGACTCATTTTTACAAATTGAGTGCGCAGAGCGTGCAAAATGTCCCGCATCAACTGCATGGACTCAGATGTACATATAGACAAAAATAGAATTAAACAACATATAAAAATAGAAGGAAAAACAACAAGATATAAAGATACAGTTACAAATACAAATAAAAATAAACAAGTCTATAAAAATAAATATGTACAAGTTATTGGACAGAAGAGACTTCTTCGGAAATCATCGTTTGAATATGTTATGGATTCCTTGCCAGCAATTATTTTATTACAAAGCAAATATAATTTTAAAGAGCAAATTTGTGAATTTGCTCATTAAACATTTTTGGATTTCTGGCATGTGTTCGCAGTCTCCAAAATCACCAAAAACATCTAATGAATTTAGCCAATCCCTCAAATTATCCTCTAGAAATCCTTTATAAGAATGTTTGGATAAATACCGTAGAATGTACGTATGCAGTTTACTCAACTACACCTAAATTCTCTCATTTAACTAAAGACTGTCGTTTGTTCTGGAGTAGTTGGCAACTCCGCATCAAAAGCAACACAGGTTCTTAAATAAAATAATAACTTAATTCAGTTCATCTTAAGCTAATAGTTATAAACAAATTACCAGCTAAATATAATGTGGGCACTCCCAAGTAGCACAGTATATCCATTGGATATACACTCCAGGTCCATAATGTGCAAATACGGATGTAATGTGTTATGTATACACCTACATACATTTCCAGATATTGTTTGGACTATATGGTTGCATAAATTCAATATTCTTGACCAATATTCATTATACATAGTATGTACTAACCTCCTAGGTACATACTGATACGTCATCGACCAGGGATGTCTTATGTATGTTCATATAATATACCGGAAAATCGTAAGTACAAATACGAAATATTCTAGAGTTTAAATATAATGGTTGTAGTGATATATTGTGATGTTATAGTCCAAGTTTTACGGAAAATGTCTTATATTGACAGCAATTTACTGCAAGAAGAGTACCTATTACCTTTCTATATTTAATCATCGTGTGAATATTCTTATACAAATTTGAGAAACTAAATCTTTTATTCGAATTAAAAAGAAAGTACGTTCCAAAGAAATATTTGAATTTAACCATTTACAGTTATTTGCAAGTTCCGTGTTTTCGCGCGGTTCGCCTAAGAGGGGGGGGCAGAAAAATGAGAATAACGCCGACTTAGGGAACAGAAAAACAACAGCTTTATTTACGCAAAATTACAACTAGATCGAGGCAAATGATCGTAACACTTTAGAGGGCACTAATGTCGAGGAAACAGGGAAAGTCGCAGCACTGATAGCACAACGCGTGGGGCTAACGAGCGGAAGCGACGGAGCTATATCTTTCACACTACCGCTGTCCGAACGGAACTGGAACTGGCGCGTTCGGAAACACATCGCGCGGCACTAACAGCTGCTTGCGCCGAGAGGGTTGCGCGCATGGCGGGCCTGAGCGAGACGCCACAGTCACTCCTTCCCCAATTACCTTCGCATCGTGGGAAGGGAGTGAAAAGGTGACTCTCTTCTTCGTGATGATTTTTGGCTGGTGTTGTCGTTGAACCTGTGGCGACTGCCGGGCTGGAGGTGTTGTTGGCGCCTGGATGTCGCTCGCTGGCGGAGGTGTCTGGCCCAAAAGCGGCGACGAGGCTTCAGGAGGTTGTTGTGGCTGTGAGGGTGGCCGTGGCTGGTCGTTGGCTTGCTTGGCAGGTAAGCCCGCTTGAGCTGCTCCGTGGAGAGTGTTTTTGCGAGACCGTTGACGTCTACGACAAAGGTGCGATGGTCGATTCGCTTCATGACTCGATGCGGACCGGTGTAGGGTTGCTCGAGCGCCTTTTTCACAGCGTCGATGCGACGAAAGACGTACTCGCACGTCTTCAAGTCCTCAAAGATAAGCGGATGGTGCGTGGCATGCCTAGCAGCTGGGATAGGTCGAATGGTTTTGAACAACCGACGCAAGCTCGTGATGAACTCGTGCGGGCTGCTGACGGATGCGCTTTGGGGCGTGATGAATTCGCCCGGAATCCGAAGAAATGTTCCGAATACCAACTCGACCGGAGACGCCTGCAAATCCTCCTTGAGAGTTGTACGGAGTCCTAGGAGGACTGCTGGGAGTGCCTGAGGCCAAGTGACCTCGGGAGAGCACTTTAAAGCGGTCTTGAGCGTACGGTGTAATCGCTCGACCATATCATTGGCCTGAGGGTGGTACGGCGTGGTGAGCCCCAACGAGGCGTGCAAGATGGGTGAGGAGGTCTGCCTCGAGCTGCTTGCCTTGGTCTGCTGTGATTTCGAGCGGAGCGCCGAAGATGGAAATCCAGCGTTCGACTAGTGCTCGAGCCACCGAGGGAGCTGTCATGTCACGAAGGGGCACGTCCTCTGACCACCGCGTGTAACGGTCGGCGATAGTTAGGCAGTGCTGGTAACCCTCGCAGAGGGGCAACTTGATGAGGTCGATGTGGATGTGGTCGAAGCGCCCATCTGGTGTAGTGAAGTTGCCGAGCTCGGCGCGATGGTGGCGATGTACCTTTGAGAGCTGGCAGGGTACGCACTGCTTGGCCCAACAGATGACGTCTTTGCGTAGACTCGGTCAATAGTACTTCAGCGCTACGCGGCTGTGGCTCGACCGCTAGGATGTGACAGCTGGTGCACCGTATCGAAGGCTTGAGGGCGAAGCGACACAGGTAAGTAGGGCTTAATGACTTTGTCGAACTCGAAATGCTGCGCTGTATGACCGTCGATCTCGAGCTCATGCAGCTTTAGGCGGAGGCTGACCAAGAGGTGAGGTAGCTGGTCGTCAGTGGCTTGGGCTTCACCGATGATTTTAGAGGAGAAAGCAGTTGCAGCGTTGACGACCTCCACGCGTGACAGAGCGTCGTCCACAACGTTTTCCTCGCCTCGGGTGTACTGCAGTCGCGTGTCGAACTGGCTGATGAGGTCGAGTTGTCAGGGCGCTTCTCCAAGGCGAAGGTGAGTGGACGGTGGTCCGTGTAGGTGGTAAAATGTCGACCCCCAGGATGCGCTGGAAAAATTTAATGGCCGCGAAGACTGCCAGAAGCTCGCGGTCGTAGGTTGAATACCTTCTCTCCGTCTCGGACAGCTTCCTGAAGAAGAAACCCAGTGGAACTTATGAACCGTCGGGTTGCTGCTGGTCCAGGGCGGCGCCTATGGGTGCGTCGGGGGCGTCTGTGCGTAGTGCCAGCGGTTGCGTTGTTGACAAGTACGCAGAGGAGGCTGCCGAGGCGATGGACTGTTTGCAGCGGTCGAAGGCAGCTTGGGTGTCGTCTGTCCAAGCCAACTGTGACTTCTTCGCAGTACAACCTTTTAACATCTCCGAGAGTGGCGCCTGTAGGTCGGAGGCGTGCGGTATGCAACGTCGGTAGTAGTTAAGCATACCGAGAAAGCGTCTTAGCTGCGAGTTCGTTGGCCTCATGAACTCAACGATGACTGGTGGGCGGAAACTCCTCTCGCCGACACTGATGACCTCTGGCAGGCCTACCTGGCACTTGTCCCAATTGGGCTGAAGTTTGGCTGCCTGAAGCGTCTCGAGGAGCTGCCGCAGATGGCGTTAGTGCTGCTCGTGGTTGTCGGAGACTACGAGGATGTCATCTTGGTACCCCCGGACGGAGGGTAGCTTCCTAAGCAGGTGGTTGACTGTTCATTGCATCGTCTGGGCTGCATTTCCAAGTGGCATGCCGATGAACTCGAACAGGCCGAATGGCGTGATGACTGCCGTCTTGCATATGTCCTCCGGAGCAACCGGAATTTGGTAAAAGGCCCTTTGGAGGTCGATGACCGAGTACACCGAACACTTGGCGTCCTGCAGGAGATCCTCGATAATAGGCAGCGGATATCTGTCACGGCGAGTGCATGCGTGAGCTGACGGTAGTCGCCGGTGGCTCGCCACTTGCCTCCTCCTTTGGACACCATGTGCAGAGGGCTGGCCCATTGGCTCGAGGAGAGCCGGATGACACCACGCTCCAACAAAGGTCGAACTCTTGTTTTGCAGCAGTGAGGCGTTCACCTGCAAGACGACGAGGTGGAGCGAAGATTGGCTGGCCGGTGGTGACGATGTGGTGGTAAACGGACAGATCGGCGATGCTGGCCAATTCCCCAGGCTGCACGGTGGATTTGGAGAACCTGGAGATGATGCTCCTGTAGGTCTCTGCGTAAGGGCTCTTCGGCGTCGCCGAAGCTGAGACGACGGAGATGGTGTGGACGTCGGGGATTGCTCCCAACGTGCATCTAGTCGATCGACTCGTTCCGTTATCCAGGAGTATACGGAGGTGGAAGTCGAGTATCAGGCCGTGATGGTGCATGACGTCTGCGCCTAGGATAGCGGTCTGCACGTCGGCAATGACGAAGGACCACCTAAGCGGGGGCGGAGACCGATGTCTAACTCCAGCTGTTGGGTGCCGAGGGTGGTGATCGGCGTCCCGTTGGCGGCCTGCAGCAAGAGGCACTGCTTCTGTAAGGGCCTGGCGACGAGTCTTTTGGGGATAATGGACAAGACGGATCCAGAGTCCCACAGGAACCGAGTTTTGCTGCTGCGGTCCGCTACGTAGAGTCGCCTCTCCGAGTGGGGGCCGGCGAAGGTCGCCGAATCCAGCGCCGACCTGTCTAGTTTCCCTGGCGTAGGAAGCTGCAAGGTGGTCTGCAGCGATGTACCGTGTTTGCTGTGGTACTAGCAAAAGCCTGCTCCTGGCTCCGGCCCTGGAGTTGCTGAGTGGCCACGTTCCTGGGAGCGGTCTGAAGTGGCTGAACGGCCTCGCTGGGTTCCGGTAGCTCGAGGCTGCTGCAGGGCGTCTCGGGTGACGTTGACCAATTGCAGAATAGCCTGACGTAGGGCTGCGAGCTCGGCGGCGACCTGATCAGGCGATTACCTGGGCGGGGCACGGCTGACTGACGATGTTGCCCTCGCGGATGGCAGTGACGTGGTGCAGATACTTAGGCCCATGCCGTGTGCCTCGTCGGCGACTTCAGCCAGCTCGTCGAGGCCCTGATTCTTGATGAGGATCAGAATGCGCCGCACTTGTTGCGGGAGCAGGTCCAACCACTTCACACGCAGAACGTCGTGAGCGGGCGAGGGTGCACTTATGTCACAGTAGCTGTGAAGGGCGTTTGTCGCCCAGTTCGACGCCAGTAAGCAGCTTGTGTAGCTGAGCGCCGGGTGAGTCGGTGAGTCGGCCGATGATGGCTGCCTTGAGTACTCGTTACTTGTCCGCTTCAGGCGGCCGTTTGATGATGTCAGTGATATGTTTAATACCATATGAGTTTAGGAACGTCGAGGTTTTCTCGACGAACATCCGTTACCTAATATTGAAGAGATATTTGCCTCTATGGCCGGAGGAGTAATATTTTCAAAGGTTGATTTAGCCAAAGCTTACTTAGAGTTACAGGTCCGCGAGGAAGACAGAGAGATACTTACCTTGAGTATGCACAAGGGACTGTACCGACCAACCCGACTAATGTATGGGGTGGCGTCAGCACCAGCCATCTGGCAAAGATTTGTAGAGCAACTTTTACACGGAATTTCTGGAATTTCAGTCTTCCTTGACGTCATTAAAATTTCTGAACCCGATAACAAGACTCCTCTCGAGAGACTTAAAGAAGTACTGCGAAGATTACAAGACTACAACATGAGAATAAATGTAAATAGATGCAAGTTCTTCAAAACTGAAATTGAATACTGTGGGTATATTATCGATAGTAAAGGTATCCACAAAACGCAGAGCAAGATCGACGCGATTAGCAATATGGCGAAACCACAAAATAAAGATCAGGTACGAGCATTGGTTGGGCTGATCAACTATTATGGGAGATTCTTCGGAAACTTAAGCACAATACTACATCCCATTAATAACCTATTAAAGGATAATGTCCCGTTTAAGTGGAGTCGAAGCTGTGACAAAGCTTTTAACAGAATTAAAGATGAACTTCAGTTGGACACATTCTTGGTCCATTATGATCCGAGATTGCCCTTGATACTGGCAACAGATGCTTCACCATATGGTGTTGGAGCGATATTATGCGGTAATATGCTTCACAGACCTCCAGCAAGACACAACAGCGCTATTCTCAGATTGACAAGGAGGCATACGCAATCATATTTGGCGTAAAGAGATTCGCACAATATCTCTATGGTAGAAATTTCATTCTAATAACAGAGAATAAACCTATTACGCAGATATTATCGCCCTCTAAAGGACTTCCTACGTTAACTACTTCAAGAATGCAACGTTATGCGATTTTCTTGCAAAATTTCAATATCGATTTACGATACAGGAATTTGAAAGAGCATGCAAATGCAGACGCAATATCCAGATTACCAACACCAAATCAGACCGAATTTTGCTGGACGAAGCAGATGCTTTTGAGCTTAATAAAATTGAAACCTTGCCAGTTACGATGGAAGAATTAAGAAAATCGACTCTTATGGATAAAGAACTCTCTACACTGTTACAAGGATTAAGAATAAGAAGACTAGTTGAAGCGAAAGATAGATTTGGAATCAATCAATCTGAATTCAATTTACAACAAAATTGCCTACTGAGAGGCATACGAGTTTAGATACCGAGAAATTTAAGAAATCGAGTTCTCGAAGAATTACATTCCGGACATTTTGGAATCAATAGGATGAAGGCACTAGCAAGAAGTTACTGCTGGTGGGAAGGGATAGATAAGGATATAGAAAATTTAGCTAAAAATTGTGCAGACTGTCTGAGGACAAAAGCAAATCCTCCAAAGTTACCAACACATTGTTGGGAAGCACCAACAGCACCCTTTCAACGAGTGCATGTAGATTTCGCTGGACCTTTCATGGGAAAAAATCTTTTTATACTAGTAGACGCTTATACGAAGTGGCCCGAAATATACTGTATACCTAATATCACGACAGAGACAACAATAGGAATATGCCGCGAAATATTCAGTCGATTCGGCATACTTAGTGTGTTAGTTAGTGACCATGTAACACAATATACAAGCTCGACATTCAAACAATTCCTTGCATTGAATGGAATTATCCACAAGCTTGGTACACCGTACCACCCAGCTACAAACGGACAAGCGGAACGTTATGTCCAAACCATCAAACAGAAATTAAAAACTGTTGGAACTAACATAGATATGAATAAGGAAATTAGCAATATCCTGATGTCGTACCGAAGGTCTACTCATCCCGCGACTGGAAAGTCGCCAGCTATGATGATGTTTAACAGACAAATTCGGTCAAGAATGGATTTAATGCTTCCTACTGCAAATAGAGAAGACCAAACCTTAAAGAAAACTAGGATTCTACAGTTAGGGACTAGGGTAGCAGCGAGAGAATACTTAGACAGAAATAATAAATGGACCTTTGGGCAAATTCAGCAAAGATTAGGACCATTGCACTATCTTGTGAAACTTGATGATGGTCGTGTCTGGAAACGGCATCTGGACCAGCTCAGGGAAATAGGGCAAAATGTAGAAGAACGAACTCGTGACTATGATTACGGTGATACCCCGACAAGCGAGGAAAGCAATCGAGCTTCAGCGCCAGTCTATACAGAGGAACCGCCTGTCCATGAGGCACATGCATTGCCCAGTTTGCCAGGTTCTCTCTCTACCACGAGTAGTACTCAATCTGCAAATACTGATAGTAAAACAGATGTTTCTGAATCTGTGGTAACTCCGGTTCCTTGTTTACGACGCTCAATTAGAAATATAAAACCACCAAATCGTTTAAACTTGTAGACAAGGAGGGGAGAGTTGATATGTTTAATACCATATGAGTTTAGGAACGTGCCCTACTCACATTGCTTGCTATCTGAACGGAATGGAGGGAAGTAAGCAGCAGTGTGAGTAGGGATAAGCATAAGCATGTCTAGGTTCTAAGAATGTAATGGAAACTGTTTTAAAATAAAGTGAATACGAAGTGTGATCTATTTTACTGGAACCCATTACCGTTATAACCTCGGCGATGGTGTCTGGGTCTAGTGACGACACCGTGAGGTTGTACTTGGTGGCATCTGCAGTCACGCGGTGTACCTGAAACTGGCTTTCCACCTGCAAAAACCAAAGCTCCGGGCTGAGGCGCCAGAAAGGTGGAAGCCTGCACTGGTTGACCCAGTTGACGTCGAAACTTGGCATCAACAAGCGAGGGTCCATCTGCAGCGGAGCTGCGGGTTGGCTGCTGTTTGATGACGCGCTGGCGATGAGTCCGCGTCGGGCGGGCGGTTCCCGCTAGTTGGAAGCGCTTGCTAGTCTGCGGATGCGCTATGCTGCCGCAGGAGAGCCTCGCAGCGTTCTGCCTCTTGCAATACGAACGATAGCTATATTTCCAGAACGTTTACAAACGTTTTCGGAACACCTTCTTCACCTTTTTAACTAAAGAAGGTGTTCCTAACACGTTTGTAAACATTCTGGAAATATAACTATCGTTCAAACCAGTCTTGTTTTATTGACCTAATTAGTGGTAGAAAACTATCATATAAGATTACATATGTATTACATTAAACAACTAATCATATCCCGTGTTGTTTGCTATGTTTAAGGTAGATAACAATGGATAGAAAAATAAAAGACGTTGTAGAACAAAAGTTAGAAAACAATTAAACACTGCCCTTACATTACTTAATCCTGTGTCTGATTCTCATAAAGAGGTTGTATTAATTTTTTAATGAAGATATTACTTTTTTATCAAAAACATTTATAATTTTAGCTGTATAGTGACAGTGAAATTAACCAGTGTGGGGCAGAGATGGCAAATAACTTCGCTCAAGTTTCAGAGCTTGATGTTAATTCAACCATAGTGTCAGTAAATAATATATTTTCTACATGCAGTTCTGATTCAAACAAGTCAATCGAAAAAGAATGTATTAATACTACAACCGACATTGTTCGAGATAACTGCATTCTAATAGACAGCAATGGTAAACAATCCAACAATGAAGTATTTACATATAAATTAAAGACATGGGTTGTACAAGAAAGTATTTCACACAATAGTGTTCGTAAACTATTAAAAATTTTAAAAGATGAAATTCCCAATTTGAAACACTTACCTAATGATCCACGAACATTATTGAGAACACCACGATCAACTTGTATTGTACCTATGAATCCAGGAAATTATTATTATTTTGGCATTAAAAATGCTCTTACTAATATGTTTCTGAAAAGCAATTTTATGCCTAATTAAAATACATCTATACATTTAGCAGTTAATGTTGATGGTCTTCCAATGACGAAAAGTACTGGATCTTTGGATGTTCGTACATATGAGAGTTCAATTACGGTATTCGGCCATAATGTAATTAATTGCGCATTTTGCGGCTATTTGATTCTATAGAAGTAGACAACTCGTTTTGCCACAAACTCCTGTAATAGCCGCAATCGCACACTCGGCTAGCCCGCCGTGGGAAGATTGCGCGTAATTAGAAAACTACTTTCACTATTCGCAGACGCGCGTTTCGCGGTCATACCGCTCATCAGTGCGACTTTATGAAGTAGCTTTCATTTCTATAGAAGCTCTATATAAGCCAGTGCGTTGGATGTTCGTACATATGAGAGTTCAATTACGAAATTCGGCCATAATGTACTTAATTGCGCATATTTTGCGGCTATTTGATTCTACAGAAGTAGACAACTTGTTTTGCCACAAACTCCCGTAATAGCCGCAATCGTGCACTCGGCTAGCCCGCCGTGGGAAAATTGTGATTAATTAGAAAACTACTTTCGCTATTCGCAGACGCGCTTCTATAGAAATGAAAACTACTTCACAAAGTCGCACTGATGAGCGGTATGACCGCGAAACGCTCGTCTGCGAATAGTGAAAGTAGTTTTCTAATTACGCACAATTTTGGTTGGTAAACACTATGAGTTAATTTTTGGAAAGCCACCATTTAAATTGCCTGGTCATAAGGTATACCAAATATCAGAAATACACAATGTCGCAGATATATACCCATGGAGTTCTCAAGAAAAACAAGAGAAATTAATGAATGTAAACGCTATAAAGTCACAGAATTCAGATTTTTTTTTGCTATATGCAACTCCAGTAGTATTGAAAAATATTGCTAAACATGTTTTTTATAATAATATAATTACATTTCATTTAGCGACTACAATTCTTGTTAGTAAGGACTTCCATGTGAACAGAAATAATCTTATTTATGTAAATAGTTTAATAACACATTTTGTTAAAACTTGAATGAATTTCTATGGACCTGATTTTGTTACACATAATGTGCACTCTTTGTTGCATATAGTTGATGATGTTAGCCATTTTGGCGAATTGAATAATTTTAGTGTATTTGCTTTTGAAAACTATATGCAAAAGTTAAAAAATACTATTAGATCTTTTCACAAAACACTAGAACAGGTTGTGCGTCGATATAATGAGATAGAGCAAATAATTAATCAAACTGATAGTACAGAGGAAGTAGATGCAATAGAGTGTTCACAAGAGCATTTCACAGTACCGTTACCACCTAGATGTAAAGCTCAGTATAAAAAGTTAAAAATGCCCCACTTTACAATTCAACTGAATGAAGCAGATTCAACTATATTACTTAAAGATTTGAAAATTGTAAAAGTTGCTAATATATGCACAACCAAAAATGGTTTTGTTGTAGTGGGAAGAATATTCAGTGAAATAACTGATTTGTATACAAAACCTATATATGTTCATGTTATTGGCCACCACAGATCCTGTCAAAGAAGGATATAAAAACAGCTCTGCACAATAGAAGAACTCCGGAAGACGATTGGCAAATATATATATATATATATATATATATATATATATATATATTTAGCACAACAGGGCCAAGGCTTGATCGGTTACTGTCCTCCATTTCATCCTGTCTTCAGCCTTTTCTTCCCAGTCTCCAATGCCCATTTCTCTCAAGTCCTTCTGCACCGCATCCAGCCATCTTGATCTTGGCCGCTCTCTTCCTTTTTTTCCGCTCGCCCCTCTCTGCAGCACTGTCTTCGGTGTTCTCCTTTCAGGGAGCCTCATTACATGACCCAACCATCGAATACGTTGGGACTTGACCATAGATGTTATGCTGGGTTGTCCATACATGTTCAATACCTCACTGTTGGATCTTCTCTCCCACTTCTCGCCCATCTTCTTACCACCGTAGATCCATCTTAGGATTTTTCTTTCCCACACTTCCAAGCGCTCCTTGTCCTTTTCTTTCAAAACCCACACATTACACCCATACAAAACAACCGGTCTTATTACTGTCTGATATATACGCAATTTAGCGTTTCACGACACGTTTTTTGACTTTAATGTTCTTAAAAATCCGCCTGCACACCTATTTCCCCTTGTAAGTCTTTCATTTATTTCGTCACTTTCGTCTACATTATTTGTAAGAGTAACACCACGATATCTAAAACTCTGGACAGGATTAAACATGTAGCTTGTTCCGTCTACGGTACTGTTTATTTCAAGTCCTTTTTCGCTAGTTCCCCTCATTACCATATACTGTGTTTTACCCTCATTAATAGCCAGCCCCACTCTTCTTGCCACCGCTTCTATACGTTTTGTTATTTCTTGCAGTTCTTTCTTGGTCCTTGCAATTAGTACTATATCATCAGCATATGCCATACACTGATGTCGGTGATCATAAATTGTACCTTGGGTATGTATTCTTGCTTCTCCCAATACTTTTTCTAAAACCAGGTTAAACAGAATAGTCGAAAGAGGATCTCCTGTCTTAGTCCTCGGTCAACACCGAATTTCCCCGTTTTGTGTCCGTTAACCATAACCCTACATTCTATATTCCTCAGTGTCATCTGTATTAGTGATATCAATTTTTCGGTATTTTAAATTCAGTCATTATCTCGTATAGTTTGTTCCTGTTTATCCTATCGTATGCCTGTTTAAAATCTATAAAGAGGATGTGAAGGGCCATATTATGTTCATAGCTATTAGCCATTATTTGTTTAATGGTAAATATGTGATCAGTTACTGATCTACCTCCTCTAAAACCGCATTGGTACTCATCTACTATTTTTTCTGAATATGGGTGTAACCTATTCTTTATACAACAAGCCATTATTTTATATACAACATCTAGCAGTGCAATACCTCCGTAATTTTTAC
>CM076088.1:45451522-45691263 GCA_038088585.1 Chrysina gloriosa | reverse complement strand
GACGCCTTCCATGGTACAGGAGTAACAGTTTCTGTTGACAAATCTCTTGCGTGGCGCTGCTTGTTTCTCCCTTAGGGTGGAAAAAGCAGGAACTTCAGAGTATGTACATGGTAGAAGAGGTAGGAAACGTCGTTCGAAATTCGACAGACGCCATCTACCGCGCAGGAGAAACAGTATTTGTTAACAAATTTCTTATCTGGCGCTGCTTGTTTCTCCTTTAGGGTGATAATAGCAAGAATTTCAGAGTATATACATGGTAGAAGAGGTCGGAAGCGTCGTTCGAAATTCGACAGACGCCTTCTACGGTACAGGAGAAACAGTTTTTGTTAACAAATTTCTTTCGTGGCGCTGCTTGTTTCTCCTTTAGGGTGCAAAAAGCAAGAATTTCAGAGTATGTGCATGGTAGTAGAAATTGGAAACTTCATTCGAAATTCCACAGGCGCCTTCCACGGCACAGGACAATCAGTCTTTGTTAACAAATTTCTTACGTGGCGCTGCTTGTTTCTCCTTTAGGGTGCAAAAGCAAGAATTTCAGAGTATGTACATGGGAGAAGGGGTCGGAAACGTCGTCCGAAATTCGACAGACGCCTTCTACGGTACAGGAGAAACAGTTTTTCTTTTTGTTAACAAATTTCTTACGTGGCGCTGCTTGTTTCTCCTTTAGAGTGCAAGAAGCAAGAATTTCAGAGTATGTACATGGTAGTAGAAGTTGGAAAACTTCATTCGAAATACCACAGGCGCCTTCCACGGCACAGGACAAACAGTCTTTGTTAACAGATTTCTTACGTGGCGCTGCTCGTTTCTCCTTTACGCTTCAAAAAGCAAGAGTTTCAGAGTACGTACATGGTAGTAGAAGTTGGAAACATCATTCGAAATTCGACAGACGCCTTCCACGGTACAGGAGAAATAGTTTTTGTTAACAGATCTCTTACATGGCGCTGCTCGTTTCTCCCTTAGGGTGCTAAAAGCAAGAATTTCAGATAATGTACATGGTAGTAGGGTCGGAGACCTGGTTTAGAATTCGAGAGACGCCTTCCACAGTACAGGAGAAACAGTTTCTGTTAACAAATCTCTTACGTGATGATGCTTGTTTCTCCTTTAGGGTGCAAAAGGCAAGAGTTTCAGAGTATGTACATCGTAGTAGAGGTCGGAAACCTCGTTCAGAATTCGACAGACGCCTTCCACGGTACAGGAGAAACAGTTTTTGTTAACAAATCTCTTACGTGGTGATGCTTGTTTATCCAAAGGCAAGAGTTTCAGAGTATGTACATCGTAGTAGAGGTCGGAAACCTCGTTCAGAATTCGACAGACGCCTTCCACGGTACAGGAGAAACAGTTTTTGTTAACAAATCTCTTACGTGGTGATGCTTGTTTCTCCTTTAGGGTGCAAAAGGCAAGAGTTTCGCAGTATGTACTATTGCGGCAACAAAAATCGGGACAAGTCTTATAGGCTATTTTGACTGTTTTTTAGTTGTATAAACCAGTCGTTTGTCAATGTCACGTCAATCATATCTTATCTAATGTCAAAAATAATTTACCCACGAACGTAAGAAAAATTCTGTTAAATGCATTTATTTGAAATAAAAATCTTGTAAACAATAAATTAATCTAGTCTTTTTAGTTATGTTTCGAGCGTTTACCGCTGATTTCTTAAAAACTGAATAAGATCTTCGTCTTCTATAGAATTCGATACCAATTTATGACCAGAACCACTTTGCCTTTCTACAGTTCCCGGATGTTGTGAGTAGTACTTTTGAGTACTCCAAGTCTATTACCTAGTCTTCTTACCGACCATCCTTCCCCAAATAGTGTAATTATTTGCATTTTTCGGTAGCACTTAAATGCGATATAATGGCATATGTCAATAATGATTTCAAAATGACATAACATTTGACAAGGCAAAAGCCAGATTTAAACTACATTATTTTAAGTGTCCCATTTTTTGTTGCCGCAATAGTACATCGTAGTAGAGGTCGGAAACCTCGTTCGGAATTCGACAGACGCCTTCCACGGTACGGGAGAAACAGTTTTTGTTAACAAATCTCTTACGTGGCGCTGCTCGTTTCTCCCTTAGGGTGCTAAAACCAAGAATTTCAGAGTATGTAGTGTATGTACTATTGCGGCAACCAAAAATGGGACACTTAAAATAATGTAGTTTAAATCTGGCTTTTGCCTTGTCAAAAGTTATGTCATTTTGAAATTATTATTGACATATGTCATTATGCCGCATTTAAGTGCTACTGGAAAAATGGAAATAATTACATTACTTGGGGAAGGATAGTCCATAAGAAGACTAGGTAATAGATTTGGAGTGCCTAAAAGCACACACATTAAAAAATAAATGACTACAACAGGTTCTGGTCGTAAATTAGTACGGAATTTCATGGAAGAAGAAAATCTTATTCAGTTTTTAAGGAATAATCCATTTGATACCGTTGTAAAAAATAACTAAAAATACTAGATTAATTTATTGTTTCCATTAAGAGAAGATTTGTTTCCAAGATTTTTATTTCAAATAAATGCATTTAACAGAAGTTTCTTGCGTTCGTGGGTAAACTATTTTTGACATTAGACAAGATGATTGACGTGAACATGACAAACGACTGGTTTATACAGCTAGAAAACAATCAAAATAGCCTATAAGACTTGTCCCGATTTTTGTTGCCGCAATAGTACATGGTAGCAGAGGTATTGTTTATAATAAAATAAAATCGGTGACACGTGTTTCGCTAGCTCGAGGCAAGCATTTTCAACAACCGTATAGACCGAAGTGATATATTTTATTATAAACAATGGTGTGGTGAGGAGTTTACCGATGTGATATTTGTGTCAGTAAATTACACCACAGTCCTTGCAATCACCTTTATTTTTTATAACCTCTAATGATGTATGTGAGGCTATAACGATACGAAACAAATACGAATTTCTTTTTAAAAATGCAAATAATTGGTTATACTAGAAATCAAATATTGGTCGCCCGCCTTCATTCATAAATTCAACTATATTTTATACACGCTAGATGACATCACATAGGAGAGGCCTAAAAAATTTGGCTAAATAACTCTAGATATATAAACAAGGATATTAGTCGGTAAAAGCGCTGCCTTCAGCAGGTTAGAGTCTCACTTAATGTATTATTAAAAGATGATCGTTGGAACTGGCGCTATCTATGCGACTTGGGGAATAACTAACCATTGCACCAAACCAAAAGATTCCAGATTTCGCTATAGTATATTTTTGTTTAGAATTTATAATTAGAAATTATATTTAACATGGAAATTTATATGTAGTCTGATATGTGATTCGAAGATATCCAGCAATATGAATTTTCACAATACATATCAAAATAACATCAATTGGCATGTAAAATAATAGTGATACATTACGAGCAAATACATGTTACCAAAATAAATCTATACTTTACAATTGAGTGAGTTGAGTGTTTGCGAAAGTATTATATGATAAAGAATAAAGAAAGCTTCTTCACAATACTTTGTTAGTTGTTTTTGTGATTGCTATCTGTACTATCAATACGGCCATAAACTGCATAGTAAAGAGTCATGTCGATTTGATCTCAACACTACAAAAAACCACAAACAACTAAACTGCTATTTCCCAGTATTTCCTAGCGCAAGCGCAATACCATGGTATGCTAGATAGAGCCACCACTCGGTTTGGGGAAATATTACTACGAAAGTCTAAGGCAGTCTAAGGTCGCATTGGATCGTATCAAGGCGCATCAATATTTAAATGAACAGGGCATGCATAAGGTGGGGTTTTGAACTAGTAGAGCAGGCCTAATACTCTTAAATAGGAGTCCCCGTAACTGCTTTCGTAATTTTCTTTCCTGTCAACAGATGGCAATATGAACGTTGACAAAGTAGATCTCCTTTTTATCAACTGCTAAATTGTATGGCGTCACATGTCAGTTGCCCACACAGCACCACACAGTTATCCACAGATTACGCATAACTATCACAGATTACTTCAGATTGATTACTTATAGCAGCTATTCGCGATTGAACATAAGCGATACGCTCTCTGGTGGCAAATCTACTAACTAATTATAGACACATTTCCGTGACATTATCGTTTGGATGTGTTGTATATATTGTGTATTCCTACAAACAATTCAACGTTTTAATAAGTTTTTAGTATGAATCGATATTGTTCTGTACCACATTGTACATCCTGGGCGAAAAGGAATCCAGAATTAACTTTTCATTTGTTCCCTGAGGCTGACAAACAACGTATTTATATTTGCAATTAATTCCAAACTAAAGCTTTGATTGATAAGCAAAAAGCATGGGCTTTAAAATTAAAAATTGAAAAACCAGTTACTAAATTCATACAGAGGTAAGTAACGAAAATAAATGTAATAGTAATATATTAAATATACAGACCTTTTTTAACAAGATTTAACAAATTATTTATTTGCAGAGAAAGACAGTGTTAACAGGAAAATATTAAAGGGGGATGCAGCACCATCACAAAAGTTACCGCTTCTAGTGGACAGTAGCGTATCAGGTCCTTTTAATAGGGCAAAACGGATAATTAAACGAAGGGTAATTCGGGAGAAAAAAGGTGAAGCTACAGGTGATTGTGATTGTAGCAATGTAGAAAATACATGTACAGAAGAGGACATTGAAGCAGCAGAATGAGGAACCGATTTACATTTTTCTCTGATTTGACTTTTTTGGGTTGAACAGACAAATTTCAAATCTGTCTGGGCACAACTTGCATGTTTCGAAGATCTTCTCTGAAATATAAACGAGGAAGATGGGTTTATTACAATAAAAATACTTATATTAATTACAATTACCTTGTACATTTAATAAGAACTGCAGAAATATGTTTGCATCTACCACTATTTACTGCTTTGCATGAACAAAACATGTTGCTGATTTTAAAATTTCCATCTGGTGTTAGACACATGCCATTTTTTTATGTTATGTTTCACAATCTGCCGAATTTAATTTTCCACAGATGACATGGTCGGCATTCAAAACTTCCTCCCTTTCATATACACTAGGGCATTCAGTGTCACCAAGGTATCTTATGTACTCTACAATACTTAGCCTAGTTGTCATTTCCATCTGCAATACTTATTTTATTCACATTTTCGAAACACTTATTACGTATATTAATTATTTCAAGATAACCTTTTTCACACATTACATACCTTAATTGTACTAGAATTAAAAAATGTCTTTTACTCGTCTTTATCACACCTTACAACACAATATAAACAGAAAAACTCAAATAAAACTATCGCAACAACTAAATTTTGTATTGTAAAGAATAACGCAATGTATCTATAACCAGTTATATTTGCAGCCGCAATGGCGCTGCAATCTTAAATTCAATCGCCTATAGAAGAGTCAAAGATTACATACTTAGTTATTGTTCCGATACCATATTTGTACGATACAATGCCAACTAAATTAATCAAGTGTTGTGTTATTAATTGTCAAAGTAGTGGTAGGTATATTTTTCCATTATATTTTATTTAGAAAAGGAAACATGGCGCAGAAAATGTTTCAAAAGTGCTTCTTTTTAAGGTGTGCACAATCCCCGGTTTCCAAATCCAAAAACAGAACTAGATCACTTTAACACCTGGGTAAAGATATTAAATAATAATATGTTGCATTTATTGGATCCTGAGAGTGTATATAACAACAAACGTGTCTGTTCCAATCACTTTGACTCAAAATATAAGTCTCCAGGAAACCCAAGACTGCATCGTAATGCTGTTCCTACAGCAGGTACATAGTATTTTTAATTTTCTGAAATGACATTTTAAAATGTAATTTTCAATTAATAGAACCGCTTCCATCAACTAGCACTGACCAGACAGAAAGAAATATAGATGTTTGTTTAAATACTGTATGTGACCACATCATTGCTGATAAGTCTATACTTGTGGCAAGTACTCAAGAGAAGGAATCAATGTCAGAACAAACATCAGGTAAATATTTACATATATACATATATGTATTACAAGTAATTAGCAATCATTTAGTATTTTGTTTATTTTTCTTTTGTTTTTAGTAGGATCTCAAGAGCATCTACTAAAGAATGTATATGTAAACAGGGTGAAACAATTATCCCCAAAATCTGCAAAATTTTATAAAGCAGCTAAGCAATGGAAAAAGGCAGCGATTAGGTGTCAGAGAACAACTACTTCTCTAAGAAAACGGTTTTCAAATTATAAGAAAATAGCTGAATCTGATTTGTTTAATAAGATGTCTGTAATGACACCTGCCGCTGACACCTTTATGCGCTTACAAATACGAGAAACACAAAAAAAGAAAAAAGGACGAAGATTTACACATGCTGAAAAAATTATGTCTTTATCACTCTTAAAACAAAGCCCAAGAGGATACCAATTATTAGGAAATATGTTTACAGTTCCAAGCACAAAAACTTTAAATAAATTCTTTGGAAGAATGAAACTAACATCAGGAATAAATATGCAATTATTCGAAAGCCTGAAGAGAAATGTTGAAAAGTTACGACCTGTGGATAGGCACTGTGCACTGCTTTTTGATGAAGTAAGCCTCTCACCATAACTATAGTACAATGAAGTGGAGGACCAAATCGATGGTTTTGTGGATGATGACAAATCATGATACCAGAAATTTGCAGACCATGCTCCTGTGTTTATGATTCGTGGTATTATGAAGCAATGGAAACAGGCTGTGGCATTTACCTTCAGTGAAAGTGCAACAAATAGTACTAAATTAGTAGCTTTGCTGAAAGAGGTAATAAAAATTTTGCAGGAAATTGGTCTAATTGTTGTATGTACTGTATGTGACCAGGCAACAGCAAATGTAAGTGCTATCAATATGCTTGTGTGTCAAACTAAACAGGAATATGCTAGAAATGGACAAAATTTTGAAAAAAATACTTTAAAATAAACAACATGGAAATTATACCATTATTTGATGTACCCCATCTTATAAAAAAGATTAGAAATAATCTTCTAACCAAAAATATCACGTGTGTTATAAATTGAAAAAGAATGTTTGGTAGTTGGAACCACATCTTGGAAATGTATGAGTATGACCAAAAGGAGGAATTAGGTGCTCTTCGATTATGCCCTAAATTAACAGAGAGACATGTAAAATTGCAACAACAATCGACACATAAAATGAAAGTAAAATATTGCGTTCAAGTCCAAAGCCAGAGAGTTGCAGCAACAATGAACCACTTGGCAGTAAGAAATGGTAATATATGTCACCTTATAATTACAATACTTAAATACCAAAACCAAATTAATTACATTTATAAAATTAACATATTATTTATTTACAGACATAAGCAGAGAGGCAGAACAAGCAGCATGGATAATTTTATTTTTTGATCAGTTATTTGATTCCCTCAATAACAGTTTTCAAAAAGGTATAGAAGGGAAACCATTAACTGCAGCACTATCCCTCAAATCTGCGCACTGGGAGTTTTGGAATGAAGCTATCCATATTCTGAATACAACAGAAGGGCAAATGGGCAAAGGCAATCCATCAGACACAAGTTATCCACCCTCTATTAAAAATTTTATATCTACTATAAATGGCATTAAGGATATTTTTAAGAAAATGCAAGAAAAGGGAGTCCATTATTTGATGACGAGAAACTTTAATCAGGATCCTTTGGAGAACTTTTTCAGACTCATCAGAAGTCATGGTGTCCGTAACAGCAACCCCAGTTGCTTTGCATTTATGATTTCCTTTAAGACGTTAACCATAAACAATTTTGTGGCGAAACATTCCATGGGATCTAACTGCAAGGAGGATATTAGTGAAGGAGCACTAAGCAATTAAGAGAGTTATTAAGTCTCAATGAAGAGGAAGATCGTCGAGAAGTAGACAGTTATCAAGAGCCTATCGACCCTAATATAAATGAAAATGAAGCCGAATTGGTGAAGTCTAATTTTTGTACGGGGTATGTTATTAAACAATTATCAGGCAT
The DNA here is from genome assembly GCA_038088585.1 of Chrysina gloriosa. Lineage (NCBI taxonomy): Eukaryota > Metazoa > Arthropoda > Insecta > Coleoptera > Scarabaeidae > Chrysina > Chrysina gloriosa. Next base: position 45,683,292 of record CM076088.1, on the reverse strand, counting down.
TATCAAAAATTGTCATGACTGTAAAGTGGATCTGTATGCTGTGCAGAAAAGACCTCAACATGGTTTAATTCAAGCCAGAGAATACGGAGATGACGTGGATAGATTAGTTTATCCATCATTTAGCGCCACTTCTGTTTTCACCACGATGAGAAAAATAATTATAGATATTTTAAATAAAAATTGTCACCGGAGAAGAATTACCGAATATATAGAAAATTATGTATCGAATCATGTTGATTTCAGCCTGATAAGTTGTAATTTACATAAACATGTAATAAAAGATGTAATGGTCAAAAAAACTAAAATTAATTATGCATTATTATATCAAACAAATAAATAATGTGTTACATGGAAGGAAAAAAATTGGAACAACCACTAACCCTATGCAAAAAGAAGCAAAAACATATGATAAATATTGTTATTGGAAAAATAAAAAGAAATGAGATGTTTTTTATTTTCTAGAATAAGAGGTTCAAAAATTATATCCATATCCACATCAATTATATTCATACCAGCAAATTTTAGATCAATTAGTTTTCGTTCCTATCAATAGATGGCACACCTAACATACAACCACCGCGTAACATTAAGTTTCCTATGAATAGTTTTAGGGTTATAGGTAATCTGTGTAGTAGAGGTAATGAGATTAGTGAGACCGTGAGACAATTATTGGTTGTTTTACTTAATTTTTAGTAATCTAATTATAACAATAATGCTAACTTCAACAAAATTTACGAAAAATACACTGATTCATTTCTCGGCATTACTACATCGTCAAATGTCAACAACGAAAACAAAGTTGTTAGAAAATAATAAGGCCGAGTTACAAATTACTGAGAGATGTGTAGAAAGGTTAAAGAAGATAGAAACTTCCAATTTTTTAAGAGTTACAGTCGAAGGAGGCGGATGTTCGGGTTTTCAATACAAATTTGATCTAGATGCACATCTTAATGAAGATGATAGGTAAGTACTAAACAATAATTTGGCCTTTTATGGAAGAGAATTGTTTTTAACAGAATATTTCAGAAGAATGGTGTCAAAATAGTAGTAGATGAAGTTTCATTAGAATATATTAAGGGATCAACAGTAGATTATCAAGAAGAATTAATTCGCTCTTCATTCAAAATCATAGATAACCCTTTAGCTGAAAAAGGTTGTTCTTGTGGTGCATCATTTGCTGTCCGATTAGATTAGTTTGCAGTTACGATTAAAAATGAAATTATAATAAAATGAAATATATTTATTCAAATAGGTTATAAATTTAAATGTACAAATCAGCATCTTTATTAAAATAAATTTGTTCCTTATACACATTTAATTTTCACAGGTATTCCCCGAGCAACACACGATGCTTGTGTTAAATATTGGCGAGTGCCCTTTTTAGCTTTACATAGTGCTCTTAATAGCTCAGGTTCATTTGGCTCAGATAATTTAATTTTTCCTGCATTTGACATTGCTTCAACTAAAATAAAATATAATATTTAAAAAGGACTCATACAATAGCTTAGACTAGAGACTGCCTTACTTTCTCCAGCATTTTCCCACTTCTTTTTATCAATATATTTCCAATGTAATGCAGATTTCTTAGGCAGCCAGGTGCTCCAAAATTCAGTTGAAAGAGTATCGGTGTCAAAATCAGTAACTTCCCATAACATACCAACAACGCATGGACTAAAAATACATGGTTAAAGAAGTGATATATTAACCTAGTGCATACCTATAAAATAAGTTATTAATGATTCCCTTCGCAATTATACCCCATTATGCTAAACGTTTTAAATTACTACTTTTATCATTTCCTCCAAGAAAAGTAACATCTCTCAGTTAATTCATTGCCAAGTCAAAAATTACACAAATACTCAACTTCAAAATTATTTTTCACCTCTATTAAAGTTAGTAGTTATAATTATTTAAAATAAAATTCAATTAGTTATTTATATATAATTATTTTCGATATCTAATACTTATTATTAGTCCAATTTGAGGCAATAACTGAAATTAAAAGTAAATCAATGTAAGCAAAACTAGATCCGAATTATTTCCATTACACCGAAAAGTAATGTAATGTAGTATAATAATACACAAATGGTTAATTACCATTAGAAAATTAATTTATTATAATACAATATATCAAATTCACAGTTAATGTTGGGGTTATGGTCTTCATTTGACATTTAGCCTAGTGTGGGGTTCTATTTATACCTTTTCGACACCACGCCCACCACCTTTTAAGCATTTTATTCCCCTACGGGGGTTATCTCCTTATTAACCTTCCTATACTCACGTCAAAATGAAAGACGTATACTATACTATATAAATCGGTCTCACAGACCGTATGCGTGAGTATAGGAAGGTTAACTCCAACCAGAGACGTTTAATGGAAGAAACACATGTCACCAGAAATAAAAATTGTTAAATATTTTTAAAAAGCATAATATAATGGATGAAAAGGACTTTGTTAACATTTAAAACACATTTCATACAACAATTATACATTACAAGAATTCACATAAATTTACTGGAAATAACCTAGGATACATCGACGTACAGTACAGGTTTCTATAACAGCAATATATTTGGATGGACTGAAGTCAAGATGAATTAAAGTTTCGTTTCGGGAACAACGGAGAAATACAGGAGTGTAGTCCTGGTTTCAAGAAGAAATAAAAGTTTGTTTGGTTAACGACGATTGAATTGACAATATAGAAAAGTCGATAAATAAATCTAAAATATATTTCGAAAAGAAAGGGTTTTAAGAAGAAGTATTAGTAAGAAAAAGAACCTCACCATACAGAAGAAGAAAGAATTGATAAAAGGGAAGAATCCATTAAGCTGTGCCAAAAGAATTAATAAAAGGGAAGAATCCATTAAGCTGCGTCGAGAGAAGAAGTGAAGAGAGAAGATACAGGAAGAACCGTTAACGGGAAAGAAATTACACTTATACATTCACACACACTAAAATAGGTAAATATTTCGATTTTATGTTCAATATTTCCAAATTTATAAATATAATTTGTTATAATTTATGCTTTTTATATCATTATTTACGAGCTAGACCAGTGCAAATTTACTTTGAAAAAATTAACTAAAGTCTCAGTACAGTAAGCATTTTAAAGTGGCGCGGACCACTCATAGTATCCGGAATCCCCAAAATAATTTTAGAAATTCTACGATATTCTGGACAATTGCTTTATCGCTGGGGTGACTATAACACCAAGAATATTCACTGCGGCTCTAGATTGACCCCTCCAAGAGGTTGGCAACTCCATATGGCAATGATAGAAAAGAATTTTAAACATTTCCCAACGGGAGAACCGAACTGCCCTACCGACAGAAATAACATACCTCACTTGATCGACCTCTGCAACGACTTGCTTAGATCTGTAATCGGATCATGTAGTAATAAAAATATCCCTGCCCACGAAGATTATTATGAAAGATAGACCTCCAATTCTAAATAAAAAATCCACCAATTGGGATATGTTTCGTGAGAAATTGAAAATGGGATGAGGTGATACCATCCGATTTACAAAACAAATTTGTGCAATATATATAACAGGATTACCGCTGTTATCTCACATAAGAATACCTAGCCAAATTATAGTAGCGAATAGTGAAATCATAGAAATTTATGGATTCTGTGAAGGATCAATGGCAGCATACAGAGTTTACGTTTATACTAAGTCTTGAAACTATAGAAGAAATCAAAACTCTACTATAATGCGCTAATCACGTGCTTGGCCTATAAAAGGAATAACAATTCACAGACTAGAATTATGCAGTGCGGTACTGCTATGTAAATTACTGGATCAAACAACAAGGGCTTTTAGTACAAATATAAACACCATAACTTACTGGTTTGATTCCACCATCGTATCGGCTTGAATTCAAACAGGTTTTCCCCACTAAAATTATGGCAAATAGAGTGCCATAAATCCAACTCCTATAAAAGGTGATTAGAAATGTTAAGGAAAGTGATAATCATCAGAGGGCGCCACCAGTATTAATAAGATATATTTTATGTTATGTTACGAACATGGTTACAAAATCAGGTTATGTAAGTTATGTTTTTCTTTTAGATGTATAATAAAGTGTAGAAGAATTACTCACAAAATAAAAGCTGTAAAATTTGAACAGGAAACATATTGAATCATCTAACCAGCCTGCAGACTTGATTTCTCGGGGTGTTTCACCTGAAGAATTAGGTTGTGCACATTTGTGATAGTAAGGACCAACAAAGATCAACATTTAACTAACAAGGTCATTGTTTTGGATGAATCTAAGAAAAATTTAATAAATTATCAGGCGACCTAACAATAGCAGAATTTAACACTGCTGCACACAAACTTGTTAGGTAATATCAGCATAAATATTTTCGTAATGAAATTAAGGCGTTATCTAAATCTAAGCAAATACATCGCGAAAGTAAACTAACCATTAAATCCATTTGTGAATGAACAAGGCGAGTAGGCGGTCATTTGCAAAAACGCACTTACCTTACTCTCGAATTCATCAAATCGTTTTACCCTGAAAACATACATTGCATTCACAAATTTATTAGTTAATCGTTTCAGTCCCAAGCGGCGCAATCGCGCTGCAGAGATTTTGTGTCGAAAAGTCCCAGTTCATTTTCAACGTTATCGATAAAGACAAGCGCTGGAATGTTTTTGTGCTTTTAAGTTCTAAACTTAAACATTTTTTCGTAATGGAATCAACTGAAAACTTCTACCATAGATTTAAAATGTGCGCTTTATGAAGTAATCGACGCAATATTAACCGGACTGCAACAGTGGTTTAGTGAAAATGGTCTGCCCAAAAATTCACTTCAGGCAGCCGAAGATTTGGATTATAACGGTATTGATTATTTATCTTCGTTTGGGACTTTGTTGCTTTCCAAGAAAGAGCTGACAGTGGTTAAAAACTTTCTAAATCTACAAACAATGTATTAGAACAAATATACAACCAGAAAATGGCGTTTGGGAAAACAATATGCTAGCAATAATAAGGACATACTTGCAGTACGGCTAGTGGCGTAGCGTAGAGGGGGCGGCAAATTTCACAATAAATAATAATATATACAGTTCGTCTAACGAATCCTTTTACACACGTCACTGTTGAATGACAAGCAAAGATCGCCGGTTAATCTAACTATCCTTATTTATCGGTATCGAATATTCAAGTACGTAAGTCTAACACACAAGATTTATGTAAACTACTACGTTAATCAATTGACTGTCAGAGAAGTGCAGATTATTTCAATGCATTATGCATATAGTGCTTAACTTGAACTAGGAGTACTGATTTGATTCGTACGGATAAAAATAGATGACGTATGTAAAAAGATCCATTAGAAGTACTGTACATGACTTTTTTATCTGTAACCTGTACAATACTCAATAAAGATAATTGTTCTTGCGAAAAGGTGCTTTAGAATTACTGTATACCCGTATTTTAGTCTTTTAAATTGAAGTACCTAAATAAGGGGGCGGCAACAACCTTTTAAATCATTCGTTTAACGTTTTCATTTACGTTCTTGTTCCTTGTTAAGTTCTATGGATGATTTGATATTTATTTTTTTATTTTACAATACATACAGTATATAGTATTTACTTAATAAGTCTTAAGGATTTAGAGACATTATTTTAAGTAGAATATCATATGAACAGTTGTTCTGTATATTAATATTTCTCAGTTCTTTTAATTTCAATAAATGTCTTTATTTTTATTAATGTTTTAAAATTAATACTCATTTCTTGTTATACCTATACTAAATTTAGAATAGTTTTATATTTTAATTTTTTCGTAAAAGGTTATATGTATTATGTTTCAAACGTTATCTATAATTCGTCGCCTATAAAATAAAATAAAAAATTGATTAATTGTATTGTAGAAAATATCTGCATATAACAAATCTGCAATACCTACGACCCATTGATGTAATAGGAGATGAATGGAATGATAGATTCGTTCTAGGGAAGGGTAATGCAAATGTAGGAGAGAAACGAGAGGAAATACGGGGTACAAAGAAATTAATACGGGAAAGTAAATCAGGAGAGTAAATTAAGCCGTGAACAATTCTCCACATAAATCTGGCACTATGAATTTCTCTGTGCTGTCCCAAGGACCGGACTTTGCAAAAGCAGTCCATAATGCATGCTACACTCCGGGTGTATCCCATCCATTTTAAAGGGTAAGTGTTTCAAAAATCGCCTTTGTATCTTTTCTAAGGATAATTGTGGGTAAATATAGTGGGGCGACCAGACATGAGAAGCATATTCCAACTTTGTTACCACAAAAGCGAAAAACATAGTTTTCAGTAAGGATATATTATGAAAAAACTTGCAAGTGCGTAAAACAAATCCCAAAGCCTTTGACGCAGAAGTGCAAATATTTTTAATATGAGTAGCAAAGCTTAAGCGGGAATCAAAGAAAACACCCAGATCTTTAACAATATCAACTTTTTAAGAATAGAGTTATTAATATTGTAAATAGAATTAATAAAATTTATTTTTCTTGTAAAGGAAACAAAACCGCACTTATTGACATTCAATTTTAATTTATGTGTAGAACACCACCGAGCAATCAAATCCAAATCGTGTTGCAGGCAATTGATATTATCCCAAGTTGCAACAGGCAGATATATTTTCAGGTCATCCGTATAAGCCAGTACCGGACAAGTTATAGTTGTTAACAAATCGTTAATCAATAATATGAATAAGAGAGGTCCCCAATGTGATCTCTGCGGAACTCCTGATGTGGGCAGAAATTCGAATGATTTAAATCCATTATAGAAAACATACTGAGATCTATTGCTTGAATAAGATTTTATAAGCAATAATAAGGAAGTGCTCAAATCTACAGACGATAATTTGGCAAATAGAATTCCGTGGTCGATAATATCAAAGGCACTACTAAAGTCCGTGTAAATAACGTCGACTTGGCCACGAGCATCAAGTACCTCGCCAATGTGTTGACCAATCAACACAAGGTTCGTAACTATAGATCTCCCGGGAACAAAACCGTGCTGATAATGTGACATGTGTGATTTAGTGTTGTAACACACACGAGTATATGATACTTTCCAAAAATTTAGCAAAGTTACACAATACAGATATAGGTCTATAATTATCCACGTGTGTATTATCGCCCTTTTAAATACGGGGCTTATTCTTGCACACTTCAAGCGGTCGGAAAAGTAAAAGTTTTAGTTGCTAAGTTTATAATGAAAGTCAATGGTCTTCCAAATGCAATCCTTGCGTCGTGCAAAAGAAAGCTGGGAATCAAATCATCGCCAGAAATATGTCTCTGTGGAAAACCCAAGCATTAACCTGACCATCTCCTCCTCCGTAACGGGTAATAATGTAAAAGGAACATGATTGGAATGTTCATTGTTAAAACAAGAATCAGTCCTGGTAATATGTATAGACTAGAATACATTGCCAAATGCATCAACTACGTCTTGCGATGATTCCAGACGGGTGTCATTAGGAAATAAAACTTTAGGAATGCGTGTAGTTCCTTGCTTAGCACGAATATATTGAAATACATTTTTGGGTCGATTTTATACATTCCTCAACCTGTGCGAGATAAGTGGAGTAGGCCAAAGCAATATCAGCCTTGCAAATACTTCTAACTCTTCTAAATTCATTATAAAAGTAATTATTATGTGTAGATTTACATTTACGCCGATAGTATTCCTTCAATTTCAAGTTAGTAATTATGCAAAACTTCAGGAGTTACAATGTATTAGACTCTCGGGAAGGTCAAGGTGAAAAAGACCTAAATTGCTAATATCTTTTATTGCTTCTACATATGTAGAATAGCAATTAGCAATAAAATATATTAGCAATTTAGGTCCTTCACCTTGACCTTCCTGAGAGTCTAATATATTGTAACTCCTGAAGTTTTACCAGAATAACGTAGTACTCGTTACTTCTTCCTAACTTAAGTTAGTAATTATATCATTAGAAAACCACACTGGATATTTAGGCTATCTGGAGTTGGATGAAAATTTAGGAACTGATTTATCTAAAATATTATAAAGAAAATTATCAAACGTCTGAGGAGCACAATTGACATCAGTAAAAGTTTTCAAGAAAAACCAATCAGCATTTAAAAGATCATTATAAAGCTGATGAAAATTTGCTTTACGAAAATTATACAGAATGTTTATGGTAGAAGGAAACACAGTTGGGTTGTTAAAAGACACAGAAAACGGTAAGGAAATACATAATGATAGATGATAGATATCAGTGGGGAACAAGTGAAAAATTTTCAAGTGCAACAACAATATCAGAATTGAGGTTTCCAGTAACGAGGTCAAGAACTCGATTGTTAGAATTAGTAATATTATTAAATTGTATTAAATCAAAAGAAGACCACAAAAATATTGAAAGGGCAACATTTAACGCAGGGCAAGGGTTGATTACAAACTTTGACAAATTGAAATCGCCAATTAAAAGCACTGGTTTACCAAACAAAACAGTTTCCAAAATATCAAAAAATAGTTCGTTCCTGGTGGGGAATATTAGGTGGAATATACACAGCTATAAGATAAAAGAACAGCTTACAATTACAAATAACTAAATCAATTAAAGGAACAAGAGAAGAAATTAAACTAGTATCAATAATCTCAAATAACACTTTATCTGAAAAGGCAATAAAAACATAACCACCCGTAGATCGATTAATTACATCAAATTGTCTGTCACATCGGACAACACTATAAGAAGGAGGTAACAATTCAGAATTGGAAATCGAATGATCCAACCAACTTTCAGTAATAACAATTATATCATAATGAGACTCACAAATAGCCATAGAAAATAAATGAGTTTTTGTTCTCAAACCACGGGCATTCTTACAATTACAACTTACAATTATGGGTATACTTTTAATATACTTAATTTTTAAATTTGATTCGCCATTCTTCAAACGATTGTTCAATTCAGCTTTAGCATTTTTATGGATATGTAGCTGCATTGGTGTGCGATCACGATATATAGATAATTTCGAAAACTTCGGCATAGTTCTTAATTTGGAAATATTTCGCATTAAGATGGAGACAGAAGAATCAGAAGAAAACGAAATTCTGATTGGACGGGGGCGATTAGTAAGGGAGGCTCGAATCTACCGAGTCTGGACACATTTAGATTAATGTCATTAATTTCTAACGAGGAACAAATTTCACTTATCATTCCAAGGTCAACAGCAATGTGGTCGTTATTATTCTTGCACGCTATCTCAGTAGACCCAAAGATAACAATGTCATTCTTGCGCTGAACGCGGACCCGAACCTCTCGAATAACACGTTCTAAACGTACAAACATATTAAAGCTGGCTTGTTCGGCACCTAACCGGCCGTCCTCCGGTTTAAAGTAGTCAGATCGTTCGATGTTTCAATACTTGGATAGAAAATGAAACGTTTATGACCAACGTATTTTGAAACATTTAGCCACAAACGTGTAATTTCTCCAAACTGAAATACAATTCCAAGTAGAACTAACCACAGAAACAGACACAGAATACACGCTCAGTGCGCGATATATAACATAATATAAGTATAAGTTGCGATACTTTTATCCAAAAAAAATATCTTAAAATAATGCTCACATATAGGAGTTCGTATTTTTATGATCATTTTTTATATTGTGAATGTGTCAATCTGATCCGCCTGAATAAATGTTTTTATTGTAAAATATGTCATTCTTTTCTATCTAAATAAACCGGCATCAAAACAGAAAAGCCTGTTTTCTTATTTTATATCCCCACGCAAGCGGGAAACTGTTTGGTGCTCTCTCCAAACCAGGAGACCGTAACAATAAGAATTAAATGTTATGTTCAAGATAATTTGCAATTTTATAAGTATATTCTATTTGTAACTTTTTGAATGTTATCTAGGTCTCAAATGTTTTGTTATTGTACTGAGAATTTAGTTAATTTCTTAAACAAAAATTGCACCGGCCTAGCTCTTAATTAATGATATAAGAAGCATAAATTATTACAAATTATATTAATAATTAATAATATATAAACTTTGAGAAATATTTAACATAAAATAAAGATAATTACATAGTGTTGTGTGTGTGTGAGTGTAATTTCTTTTTATTCGATGATGTTCCTATGTCTCCTTTCTTGAATTCCTTCTTCGATGCAGCTCATTTTCTATGGATTCTTCCCTCCCTTAACTTCTTTATTCGGTATGGCTTTATTTTCTATGCATTCTTCCCTTTTTTTAACCTTTCTTCTCCGGTGTGATGAGGTTCTTTTATTCACAGGTACTTCCTTTTAAAACCCTTTTGGTCCAAAATATATTTTAACCTTTTTTGGTGACTTATCTATCTTGTCAATTTTCTTCGTCGTCAACCAAAACAAACTTTTTATTTTTCGGGAAACCAGGACTGGACTACATTATTTCTCCGTTGCCCACGAAACGAAAACTTTAATTCACCATGACTTCAATTCATCCAAGGCATAAGGTTGTTATAGAAACCTGTATTGAATGTCGATGTATCCAGTGGTTATTAGGAATTCTTGTGATGTGAAAGTATTGTATGTATGTGTCTGAATGTGTACAATGCTTTTCTATCTTTTAATCGATGCTTTTTATAATAATTAATCAATTTATTTCTAGTTACATTTTGTCTCCCAGTAAACGTCTCTGGCTGGAGTTAAAATAAGAAGGCAACACCCGTAGGGTAATAAAATGCTTAAAAGGTGGTGTGCGTGGTATCGAAAAAGTATAAATAGAACCCAAAAATAAACCGGTGTAAATTAGTGTATGTGGTTTACGCACATGTGAAGTGAATACCCAATAATTGCATTTCTTACTTGGAGGTCATCGCGTTTTGGTGCACGTGTTTTTTGATGATTTGGAAATCTTTTTCGGATGTTTTATGTATAATGTTTTATTTTATTCGTTCTTATACGTTAAATTAAGATGATTCGGAAGTCATTATGATTAGGTTGTATAAAATCTATTTCGGAGGTTTCGCCCTTCGCTCGCACATCATACTCTGTCTCTCCTTCTCAAGCACGCCACGTATCCCCTCTGCTCTGACCGGTGTCGCTTAAAGTATTCACTTCAATAAAAACTGCTTTTTAAAACTAACTATTGCAGCAAACGGAATCATTTCGTATCTTATGAAAGACTAACTTACATAAACATATTTTCTTAAGGGTAACACCACTGTAAATTTTTCAGAAAATCGATTTTTTTATTGGCTTAATAGATGCTTTGAGCCTTCTACAATATCGGGCAAAAAGTTAATTGCGCTGAAGAAAGTCTTTCCCTTGAAATTTCGAGCTCTTCTCGAAGCGCATCGGACATCTCCGAAACGACTACCTGTACCAAATAAATACCAATTGGGAGTCTTACTTTTTGATTCTTTGCCGTTGAGAACAAAGATGAAACGAAGGTTATTGGGGAGTTCAGCAATCATACATTCAATAGTAGTATGTATCGAATTTATTTTTATACCGATATTTCGCAACCCTAAAGAGGTAGATATTGGTAGAGCAAAATTAACTTACGTATTAACTAACTATTTTGTTCAAAACACAAACAAGGTTGGTCCTTTTGATGGTGTCATAAATAGATGCAGAGTTTTCCTGAAGTCAAATCCCCACATTTTGATTTTAAGAGCAGACAAGGGCGCTGTTACTGTTGCGGTTGATAAAACCGAATACATCAGTAAAACTGAAGAACTGCTTCAAGATACAAACACTTATAAATGTATCGGCAGCGACCCAACTTAATCTGAATAAATTATTAAAAATTCTAAGAAGTAATAATGAAATCAATGATATAGAATATAAAAAATTAAGCATCCACAATGCAGTCACCCCTAAATTATATACACTTCCTAAAGTTCACAAACCTGCATAGACAGTCCAACCTACAGTGTCTCCGCGTTTGATTCTGACATACTGACAAGGGCCTTTGTTGATAGTAATATCTATGATATTCCAGATTCTTTCACTTTTGTGGAACAAGTTCAAAATTTTAAACTTCCAGCCGATTTTCAAATAATTTCATTGGGTGTCGTTTCCCTCTTTACAAATTTCCAAACGGATATTGTACTACACGTTCTGGATCGAAATTGGACAACAATTGCAAATTTTACATCTTTGACTTGATTCTTTTTTAATATTGTACAATTTATTATTAACAATAGTCACTTCACCTTTAATAAAAAAATGTACAAACATATATCTGGCATGCCCATGGGGTCGCCGCTCAGTCCGATTCTAGCTTGTTTAACCATGAATTTGGTATTGGTCAATATCGTTCGAGTACTACCTTTTCAATTCCCTTTCATCAAGAAGTATGTGGATGACATTATTTGTGCGGGGCCTGATTAAGAAATAGACAACATACTTGACATCTGCAATTTATTTCACCCCAAAATACAGTTTACTTTAGAAAAAGAAACGAATAGAAGTGTTCCCTTCCTGGATACCAGACTAATTAAGGATGAACACAACATTATCATTGACTGGTATAGAAAACCCAGTAATTCTGGTAGATTTATTTGGTTGTAAACATGCACTAGCATTTTTAATGTGGGTGCACAGACGCAGTGAAGAACGTGCACCTACTAATGTTGTATGCTATCGGAAAAAATCGCGCATGGCTGACATTGGCTCAACCATAAAAAGTATTATAGCCAAGGACATATCTAAAGTGCGAACAAATTCAAAATTGCCATGTAATACTTCTTTTCTTCGAGGACTTATTGAAATAGGGAAACAGAATAATATTGACGGTCAGATTTCAAAACAGAATTTTGAAGTTCCAAGCCACCAATTACTGGTTTTAAGTATGCATAGCCAACTTCACTTATTTAGTGAAGCTGGTGGAGGTTCGCCTGAAGATTTTATTTCTTATTTGAAGGCGAATTTTTCTCTAGACTTATGTAAAGATGCAGAACATCAAACTCGAATACAATATAAATCACCATTATGGTATGAGTTAAGATACGGTAGAGTAACTGCCTCCAAACTGTATGAAGTTGCCCACTGGAAAACCATAAGTGGTGTTCTGGTGAAAAGTTTAATTGGGGCTTCAAAAATCCATAATACTACGGCTATGGAACAAGGAAGATTGCTGGAAAAAAAGTATTAGATGTTGTAAGTTCAAAATTGAACAGAAAATATAAAGAAAGTGGACTTTTTATCTTGCAACAAAATCCAATTTTTGCGGTATCACCCGATGCAATTACAGAAGACTTCGTGATTGAGGTAAAATGCCCGAACAGTAAAAATGCCATGAAAGCGTACATAAAAAATGGCTTAATTACAAAGAAATGTAATGCACAAATCCAACTTCAAATGCTTGCCGCCAACAAAAAAAGGACTGTTTTGTAATGTAAAAATGAAATGAATAGATTTTGAAGAAGAGTTTTTAGAAAATCTGCTCAGAAAGGCATTTGAATTTTGGAAAGAAAATTTATTCCAAAGGTTATACACGCCTGTAAATATGTATATAAATGTACTTTTAGATTTAACCTATTTGCTAATTATTGGTATATTTGATAATTTTTTACATTATACGTTGTAATAAAACTCTGTATTCCTAATTTATTTATAATAAAAAATTACTTTCGTTTAATTATAGGAGTTTGTAAATTAATTAATGCACATGCTATGATAACAATTTCATCGGCTCTGCTACAAAAACTGAGGTTCATAACGGAATGTGGTTTCAAAAATTGAAACTCTCTTAGTCGACGAATCACTCTTTCTATGTGAATTCTTAAACTGGCAATACGTTTTGTCTCGGGCACTTGACTTTTTCACTTGGTGGTTTTGCTAATCGACAATTTTTTTCGTTTAAAAATTTTTGAATGTATTTAAAACCACGATCTGCAATTACACAACTTCCCAGTGGTACTTTGTTCATAAAACCAGATTTTTCAAACAGTACAGTATCTGAAGTTCGGCCACCATATCCATTGGAAATGAAATTTATAAATCCATCGGGGATTGATGATATTAAAAATTTCCGTGTATTACATTTCTTATATTCTGACCGAGTTAGTGACTGTTTTAAAGAATCGGAAGGCTTCTTAATTTCGATCTCTAAACAATCAATTATTGCTTCTACATTGTAATACCTTGCTCTAAACGGTATAGGTAGTAATTTCCTGTTTTATTTGTCAGGCCACTATATCATTGTTTTGAGTAAATGGGCCAGAATTGGGACGACATTATGAAATATTTTTGACGTGTGACTTTCTGACAAATCAAATTGATGATCCAATCTCAAAAATTAATCATTAAGTTTAATTTTCAGTACGAGGAAACGCACCGAAACATGTGGATGCATTACTGTACGCCGATGATCTGGCACTAATAGCTGACAGTTATGTGAAAATGGAAAAATTAACAAAAATATGGACAGAAGAAATAGAAAAGATGAAGATGGAAATAAACGTAGAAAAAAGTAAACTAATGGTGATAAATAATAAAGAGCCAGCCAGTAATCTAATAAGTAAAATAAACGATAAACAAGAAGAAATTGTCGACACATACGAATATTTAGGTACTATTATATCGAAGGATGGAAAAATTGATCTAGACATAGCAAAAGGAGGACGGAAAGCCACAAACATATACTACGCTCTGAATCAAACCATCTTTGGAAAAAAGAAATAGAACCCAAGATCAAACAGATAGTATACAATGCAGTAGTAGCCCCAACAATAATGTACGCAAGTGAGTCCTGGACAATACAGCAAAAACACGAAAGCAAAATAACAGCTATGGAAATGAAATTTTTGGGAAAGATCATGGGGAAAGCAAAAATGGACAGAATAGAAAACGAACAGATAAGGAATATGATAAATCAAGAAGATATACTAAAAAGAATTGAAAAATGTCAACTGAATTGGTACGGCCACATAATTAGAATGGAGCAAAAGAGTTTGACAAAGAAGATAATAGAAGCCAAAAATAACGGGAGAAGAAAAAAGGGAAGACCAAGGAAAAAATGGATTGACAGAATCAACGAATTAGGACGAAAGCGAGGGAAGACCATAGCAGAAATGAGAAGAATGAGTACAGACCGGACACGATGGAAAGAATGGATTAAATCGTCGTAAGATCCAAAAATAATCCGACGCTGAAAGGCATAAGGATTAACGAGAAGAAGAAGAAGAAGTTTAATTTTCATTAAAGTTACCATAATGTGAAGTTTTGGAAGATGACTTGTTTCTACCAAATAATTTAAGAAATGTTCGAACCATACTTTTGGCACACCAATGTAGCTCTTTGGGTCTCTTGCTATTAGTTATGATGTGAGGTTTAAAAAACACCAGGACCTTCCTCCAAACTGCTCTCCGATTCACAGTATTCTTCTTCACTACGTGCCTTGTTTGTAACGAACTATCAGATTTACCATCTACTTCAGGTACTTCTTCAATGCAATCACTACTTGTGGAAATACTTGTAATAGGTACAGGTATGTAAGATGACTGTAATGCTTCCTGTACTAAACGAGTCTTCTGTCTCTTTAAAGCGACAGAACGTACAGCAACAGTTGCTGACTTTTTGCGATCAGCTTGGCGGTACGATTCCACCTATTGTACATCGACCCGTAAATCCCGAAATATTCTCAAAAAAATTCCCAGACAACTTTTCTTAGGTAAAATCGGACGCGGAATCCAATGGCGATAGTTTCCACCCCGTACGAGACACCATTGCCCCACTAGGGGGTGCACTTGGGTCTACGCAATAAAATGTATATTCACGTTTTAATTATACTAAACACACAATCACAATAAACCATGATAACATAGAATTTCACAAAACACGAAATAAAACATCTGCATTTGTAATAAACGCCAAAATTTAATAAAAAATGTTGAACGGTTTCATCATCTTCGACTGACAGCCCGCGCTTCATAATCTCATAAAACATAATGGTCATAAAACATACAAACCTGATTACGAGCAACATCACACATTTCGATTGACAGTGTTAGTTACAATGATTAAAATAAGTACAAGATAAATAAGGATGCCATTGAACTTAATTCTAAATTGAAAAAAACTACGTTTCACGATTACGAAATAAAGAATGTTCTAAAATACCGACTTTTACATCCATGTACAAACTCTAAAATTTTTGTCTTCAGCACTTTCAAAAAAATAACGGACAATGATAGCAAATAAATTTATTAAGAAAATTTGCCTCATTACTAATATGGAAGGTGTCTGTCGAATTTTGGACCAAAATTTCGATTTTTACCCCCATGTACAAACGCTAAAATCCTCACTTTCAGCACTTTCAAAAAAATAACCAACAATGATAGCACATAAATTTATTAAGAAAAGTTGTTTCATTACTAATATGGAAGGTGTCTGTCGAATTTCGGATCAAAATTCCGACTTTTACCCACATATACAAGCAAAAATTCTTGCCACCGGCACCACAACGATCAATACGAACTGGTCTAATCTAATCTAAATAGAATAAGGTTTATCACAAGGTGCATTACCTTTTTTAAAACATTCTTCGTAGGTGTCTTAGGATTGCTCCGTGAAAGCACAATTGAAAGATCGACCACAAAGTATGCTTAAGGGAGGTTCGCTAAGAGCTCTATTGTACCCTATACGTTGTAAATAAAGAAAAAGCAATGGCAGAGGTTACATTAAACCTCTCAATTTATGTGTAGATGAAAAAGATGAGGTTGTTATTTAGCAGCAATACACATATGTAAGATACTAATGTGTTTACATAATGAACTTAATCTGCAGTGAAGAAAATATTTAACGTTGTCTAAATTTTCAAAATTCAGATTGTTTGTGGCAGGTGGTGTAATTGTTAATAAGAACACAATAATAGGCATTTGTAAATTCATATACATATGTATATATATACAGAGCGTAACCGAACACAGGAATACTGGGAGAGAATGCAAAGCGATCAAGATATATTATATGTTGTGTCGCTAAATTCCATGTTCACTTATTTTCACTTACTATCAATGGCAACGAGACTTGATAACGCGGTATTAGTTTAACAGGCGAAGTCAACAGGATATAAATTGTGAGAAACTTAGTTACTAGTTATGACGAGAGAAAAATCTAGAATATGTAAATTATTTAACACAACCTGCTGTCCTCTTGTGATTGCTGCAAGTCGCGGTTTCACGCATGCGCCTGGTCTGTCGCTTCAGGGGAAATACATGTTAATAAATCCTAATCGTTTTGGTTGTACTCACAATATTCCTTCCTTTTGTTATATCCTACAGTATACGTATGAACACTTGTACTTTAACAAATGGATAATTCCAAGTAAGGTGGGCCAGGGTACCAAGATCAACCACCCTTCTAAACTTGTATTCAAAACAATAGAGTTCGAGTGTAAGGGATCTTTAAAAGCGGCCCAATTGATGCGGAATTATCCAGGTGGTAATAAACAATATCATCGCTACCTAACGATGTAAGATGCGAAGAACAATAAAACAGTAATATAAAATAATGTCTGCATGCATTTATACATATGCAGTGTTGGAAAAATAGAAATAAGTAAAAAAACATATAATTCTTTTTCAGTAAATGGAAATAGAGCTATATACAAAATAAAAGGTAATTAACGTTTGTGAATAATGTTACGCGATTTCGAAACCGTACGCCACCACGACCCGCGCATATGACATTTAACCGCACTCCTCACAGTCGCACTCTTCCGGCACTGTGTCCGCAATGACACGACGTCCGGCACCAGGGTAAACCTGCACCACATCACTCACAAACCGTTCAAATCTTCTCGATGGTGTTGCATAATTGCGAAGATTTGACTAGCGCTTTCAACTCTCTCCAACTTCTTTCGATGTTCTGCGTGTGGATTCGAAACGGTCTAAGGTTCGGGCGCGTAGGAAGCCCACTGTTTGTAGTCAAACAATCGTCGTTGTAACGCCCATCCGGAACCCAAAAGGAGTCTTCTTGACGTGGAGGATTTACAAAATTATCCCAATGCACAATTTCGAAATGTTCACTAAAAATGTTGCTACAATTTATATACCCGCGCCAACCGTCGGTACACAAACATGACTCTTCGTCCACGAACTCTTGTAATTTTTCTTCTAGTGTTTCGGCTGTACGATCTGCCACGAGTAGCCCGAAGACGTTCTTCGTAGTGCGACTGATACCCCCGAACACCCAAATAGATTTCCTCTCCGCCCTAGTAAGTCTTCCCCGATTATACTTCCTCGTGAACAGGTGGCTTTCGTCCACTTCCACCACGTCTCGCGCACCCCCAATCTTCGAAAATCGTGCCTCGCCACCCTCCTCGCGACCACCCGACAGTACTTGTACCACGCCACCACTACACCGCACTACCACCATACTCCGCAATTGCGCTCACGACCGGTTTATTCTCCACGAAAGCGTACATGATTGGGGTAATTTTGTCTGCCAAACTATCTAACATACATTGTTCTAAAAATGTGTTGTTCACCGCACTGAACCGATGTTCCCCTGCCGGATTGCGACACCGAAAGATGTACCCGAGTTTTCTCTGCGCGCACTTTCCGCGAAAAAGTATATACCCGCACGTATGACATCGAAGATCTAGATTCTCTTCGTCCCGCGGCAATATCCCGTAGTATTTTAACGCCTCGATGCACCTCCGCACCCTTTCCTCTTTCGGCGGTTGCACACCACATGCACCGCTCGAAGGTGGCATAGGTTACACCTACTGATGATATATCTTGTGGTTGCATACCTTACCATACCTTGCATAGCTTGACTGAGAGGTCAAAAACGACTAACGGTTTTAATACTTTCAGATAACACGCAAACAAATATTGCCAACACCAAATGGGAAAAACGATCCACCTCTTACAATTTGGGGTGGGGTTCAGCAATTATTGAAGGCGCTATTGTTAATATTAATTTTGTGAACACATTCAAGATTTTGACATCCAATTCGATTTAAATATACTAAAATTATAATTTTCCTTCAAAAACAAATTTAAAAAATTAGTTAGTCGAGAGAAGTTAGTTATGTATAGATTATGTTCAACATTTTGTTATGAACACGAGTGAATAAATGTGTCGACATTATGTGATGTTCATTTATGTATAGACGAAAATTAAAAGGATATATATTTTTTCCTTCTTCTACATATAATTAATTAAATTTCACCTAAATATCAATTCAAGAAATTACCCTACTTTCAATATTGATAATAGTTCATTTTGGTATTCCTTTCCAATTCTTAAAAAAAAATTAAGTAGCGTATTGGTAACTTCGGGTCTCATTGAATTTAGTCCAATTTAGTATTGGCAAAACTTTCAACAGTAAACTGATATAAACCAGTGTATTAAATTTTTTGTTAATGCGCAAAGCCAAAAATAAAAATACTTTTACAATGACAAAGAGAGCAATTAGCTTTTTGCACACCTGCCTGCTTTGATATACCGTCACAATCGTATAGTTCAGAGAAACCAAAAGCAGAACACTAATACATTCTTTATAAAATAAGCAAATCAATCAGCAAACATTTTTTTGCTGATCACGGGAAAAAGCAAAAACAAATTAAATTAAATGATATAGTATAATCTTTCTCTTAGTTTTGTTTTGCTCGTTATAATCAACTGTTATAATAGCAATAGCATACGTTGCATTTGTTTTTTAATGAGACAATATAAAAGCATATGCAGAAGAATGTGCGTAAACCATACTAAAAAGCATACGTTTTTCGCCATTGGTGACTATAATCACCACAATATTCACCAATGAATTTTACATTATTTATGTGTATTATTTGTGTTGCATAGAACTACAAAGGAACAAGTAAGCATTTACATACATCAATAAAAATTGCCTTGGTTGTTAGATATTATAAGATGTTGGTACATTATCTCTCTGTATTTTGATGACCTTTATTTACTAATTTCTATAAGTCTCAAAATAAATAATTTATGAACTAAATTAGTGTTAAACTGTGTTGACAAAAACAAAATAATAAAATAAATCGTTCTTCTCAGGAGATTGTGTGAGTTGTTCTAACACCCTCATATGATCCTTGATATTTCTTGTGGTATTAGTTCTTTCCAAATTATCTGAACAGAATTGCGATTTCAAATTTACTGTCTCTTATCTTAAACTCTTTGTAAGTTCCCTTCCTTTATTCAATTGGTACTCTAAATCTTTATAGTTAAGCACAACAGATAAGGGTGGGTGATTCTCCTTTTCCGAATTCCCAAATATTTTATCTGTTATAGTTTTTTCTTTTCTTCTTCCATTTGGAGTTTTATTTGAAGGAAATCAATTAATTTAGTTTGCTGTTGAATTGTTGATTCGGTTTCAAGTTTCCTTTCCTTATGGTATGCGTCTTTTTGCAATAACCTGTCATTACGTTGATTAACTTGTTCAAACAAAGCTATATTTAAACTCGTACATTCATTTAAATTCTGACATAACTTAAAGTTCGATTCATTGACAGCTTCAAATGTGTTAATTGCAACGAATTCTCTTCCTTTAATATCCTATTTTCAGATAAACAAGCGTCAATAGTTACCAATTCTTTTAATTTAAACCTATTTCTCTTTGTACATTCGTTTATACTTCTATTTTCATTATCATATGTAATCTTGATATCTTCTAACCTTACATTTATTTCATTAGATTTACTTGTACTTTCTACTTGTATATTTTGACCATTAATAGCGCATGATAACTTATTTAACGAAGACATTAGTTTTTCTAACGTCCTCTCTATTTCACCCTTCTCTGCGTCATCTTGACGTTTGTTTGACATTTTAAAATTCTAAATTTGTGTATGATACAATGAAATGAAATTAAATCAATTTAAAAACTAACTTTAGGTTCGCAAATGAAATGAATGAATTTAGGTTCGCCAATGTTTTGTGCGCCAGATTTGTACTACTTTCAGGGTCGCCCTACGCTTTGGAAGCCAAAGTTGTACTGAGAATTTAGTTAATTGTATAGAAAGCAAAAATTATTACAAATAATATTTATAAAATTTTAGTATTATATTAACAAAATAATGAACAATATAATCAAAATATATTACCTAGTGTGTGTATAAGTGTAATTTGTTTTCTAATTCTTAACTTCTCTCTCTCTCTCTCTCTATTTTATATAACTTTTTATCTAACTTTTTTCGTCGACCATCCCATTCGTCGTTCATAAACAAACTTCATTTCTTTTTTTCGGCACGTCGTTATAGTAATTTGGAATTCTAGATTTTGAAATGTTTCAAGTGTATGTGTGTGGTATATATTTACAACGCTTTTCTATTTCTTAAAGAACGCTTTCTATAAAGTTTACATCTTTTTATTGGTAATTTTACTGATGGAGTATTACCATACTACAATATGCATACGTATACTATAGGATATAACAAAAGGAAGGAATATTTTGAGTACAACCAAAACGATTAGGGTTTATTAACATGTATTTCCCCTGAAGCGACAAACCAGACGCATGCGTGAAACCGCGACTTGCAGCAATCACAAAGGGACGGCAGTAGTGATGACTGATGGATCGTTATTGAACTATCTGTTATTTTAGAACCGTTCTCGATCCAGAACGGTTGCAACTGTTATCTCGCTGGGCAAAGAACGGTTCCTTTCGGACGGTCTCCAGCGTACGCGGTTGAAGAAGAAATTCCACATCATGGACTTCTTTCCTATTAAATATTTCTCCATGATGATTATTTTGCCTGGGAAACTTCCGGATGAATGAATTGTGATTACTTGATGATTGTTCCTATTTCCTAACTATAAAGCTGTTGTTCGATGGATCAACTACGGATTGTAGCAAACGGATGTGTCCACAATGAAAACGGACTTAAATATTTTTGTTATATTTATTTTACACCATGTGTGTAAACTACCGTTGAATCGTGAGAAAAGAAAACTGTATAGGAACTTCTAACGAAAAACTTAATGTACATAGGACGTACAGTTACATCATCAATACGCAATCATATAACTCGGGGAATCACCAAGATGTTAGAACTAGTGATGGGAAAGTATAACGTATGACGTCGGGGAAAAACAAACTACAGTAGACGCCGCTTATTAGAATCAGGTTGGTGCATAGCATATTTGAGTCAATTAAGCGGCGATTCAAATAAGCGCCCTTTGCAGAAAAATCATACTAGAGATTCTGCATATGATGTCTGTTAAGTAATATATAAGTGATAATTTATTTATAATAAATACATAAGCATTTAATTTGGATTTTAATGTATATATATATACATATGTACTGCATATTAAGAAATACTTTTATGTAAACGAATAACAAACTTGATTAAAATACGATTTAATAGTAGTTTGACGATTGGGTATCCTGGAAATCGCGTTTTCTTCAACCTTATAAAATTCATATGGCATAGCATCATATTTTCTTAAAATTTCTTTCTTTTGAGAAACGCTTATATCCTGTCGCTTTGTTTCTTTAGGCATTTTAAATGTTGTATGTAAGAGATATAAATTGAAACTGACGGTGAATTCTCTTAACAGTTTGCTTTCACAATACTACTTTAGTAGATGATTCCCTCGAGTATTGAATGACGCATCGGTAAGAAATGATTCAAATAAACGGCGGACGCTGCTTTTAATGATTCAAATAGGCGGAAAATTTAATATTGAATAATATGTAACTGGTTTTGGTTTTCTTACTTTGAGTCTTATAAGCGGTCGATTCGATTAACCAGTGATTCAAATAAGCGGCATCTACTGTATGTATCAAATCAAGCAAAGGCCTCCAACATGCCAAACATATTATATTGTTTTCATGATGCGTTATCAAATAGAACTGTCGAGTACGCAACAACGATGACCAGTTATATTGGAACCGCTATATCAAAATAACGAGAACGGTTGGAACTGTTCTCTTTATTAGTAGAAGTTTTATGCTGTGAGTAATCTTGAAAAATATACATTTTTGTAGTATCCTTATGATTGATTATGAATTAAGTTTCGACGGGGCGTGCTAATATGCAACGAAAGAATTCAGTAGCGGGCCGGGCAAACCTTACTCGAGGGCCGCATGTGGCCCGCGGGCCGGAGGTTGCCCATACCTGTCTTAAAAGAACGGGTTTTCCCATCACTAGACGGCAGATGTGTTAAATAATTTACATATTCTAGGTTTTTCTCTCGTCATAACTAGTAACTAAGTTTCACACAATTTATATCCTGTAGACTTCGCCTGTTAAACTAATATCGCGTTATCAAGTCTCGTTGCCATTAATAGTAAGTGAAAATAAGTTAACATGGAATTTAGCGACACAACCTTGATCGCTTTGCATTCTCTCACAGTATTCCTGTCTTCGTTTACGTTCTGTACATATATACATATGTATGTGAATTTACAAATGCCTATTATTGTGTTCTTATTAACAGTTACACCTCCTGCCACAAACAAATCTGAATTTTGAAAATTTGGATTACGTTAAATATTTTCTTCACCTCAGATTAAGTTCATTATGTAAACACATTAGTGTCTTACACATGTATGTGTACTGTTCCTATAAAACAAGCTCATCTTTTTCATCTACATATAAATAGTAATATGAAATTATTTCAGACACAGATTTTCAAATGATCGCTGTGGTGCCGGTGGCAAGAATTATTGCTGGTATATGTAGGTAAAAATCGAAATTTTGGTCCGTTTACTACAATCCGTAGCTGATCCATCGAACAACAGCTTTATAGTTAGGAAATAGGAACAATGATCAAGTAATCACAATTCATTCATCCGGAAGTTTCCCAAGCAAAATAATCATCATGGAGAAATATTTAATAGGAAAGAAGTCGATGATGTGGAATTTCTTCTTCAGCCGCGTACGCTGGAGACCGTCCGAAAGGAACCGTTCTTTGCCCAGCGAGATAACAGTTGCAACCGTTCTGGATCGAGAACTGTTCTAAAATAACAGATAGTTCAATAACGACCCATCAGTCATCACTACTGCCGTCCCTTTGTGATTGCTGCAAGTCGCGGTTTTACGCTTGCGTCTGGTTTGTCGCTTCAGGGGAAATACATGTTAATAAACCCTAATCTTTTTGGTTGTACTCACAATATTCCTTCCTTTTGTTATATCCTATAGTATACGTATGCATATTGTAGTATTAATATAAATATAAATAATATAAATAGAAAAAATCTAGAATTCCAAATTACTATAACGACGTGCCGAAAAAAAAAAAAGAAATGAAGTTTGTTTATGAACGACGGAATGGGATGGTCGACGAAAAAGTTAGATAAAAAGTTATATAAAATACCAGGGTTGAAAAGAAGCAGACCACATTAAAAGAAGTTGTTGTTTACAAACGACAAACAGACCAAAGAAAAAGAAGCACAATAAAGGAAAAGATTATACAAGACTATACAATTAACTAAATTCTCAGTACAATATGTAAAGGGTGGGCCATATATTGGTCCGATTTTGAACAGCCTGTCGATAATGGCGCTGTCAACTTTAGCACCATAAGTTGTTGATTCTAGGTTAGTTCTAACCTTCGGCTGAACAAATATGGATCGGTTTTCTTTGGAACAACGCTTTGAAATATTGAAAACTTATTTTGAATGTGGTTCTGTCATGAGTGAAACATTGCGAAAAATGCGTACAAAATTTGGAAGAAATGCAGCGCCTACCGCGGGTGCTATTCGAAAGTTGGTGCATAAAGTTCGTGAAACTGGGATGCTGGTCGATGCCAGACGTGTGCCGCATACACGTCCGGTGCGTACAGCAGAAGCAATCGCTGCTGTGACCGAAAGTGTTCGTCAAAACCCCAGAACATCGACTCGGCGCAGAAGTCAACAAGTCGGCATTTCACGAACCACTCTAAGGAGGATTTTGCACAAAGACCTCGGTATGTTTGCGTATAAAATCCAACTCGTTCAGGAATTGAAACCGAATGACCTTCCACAACGTTTACGCTTCGCTGAGTGGCCTTCGCACGAAAAATCATCTTTTCTGACGAAGCGCATTTTCACCTCGGCGGCTACGTCAACAAACAAAATTGCAGAATTTGGGGAACGGACAATCCACACGTTGTCGTCCAGAGGCCAATGCATCCAGCTCGAGTCACTGTGTGGTGCGGATTTTGGAGTGGTGGCGTGATTGGTCCTTTCTTTTTCGAAAATGCGGAAGATCGCGCCGTGAATATCGATGGTGAACGTTATCGCGACATGATAACTGACTTCTTGTGGCAGGAATTGAAAGATATCGATCTCGATGAATTATGGTTTCAACAAGATAGCGCAACTTGTCATACCGCCGCGCGTAGCATCAACCTTCTGCGCACAAGATTCAACAACCGTGTGATTAGCCGTTTCGGCGATGTCCACTGGCCTGCTCGCAGCTGCGATTTGACGCCGCTGGACTTTTTCTGTTGGGTGCATTGAAGAGTAAAGTTTATGCCGACAATCCCCAAACAATTGATCACTTGAAACAGAATATTCGTGCTGAAATTGCCCAGATTGACCAGGAAACAGTGGACAAAGTGCTTGAAAATTGGTGTTCCAGGATGGCCTACTGTCGAGCCAGCCGTGGCCAACATTTCAATGAAATCATTTTCCATAGTTAATCGGAAGAAACACTGTAGCAAATAAAGCGAAATTCGTTGGAAAAAATTAGCTTTTGTCTATTTAATGATCTACTCAAAATCGGACCAATAGATGGCCCACCCTTTATTACGTATGAATACTAGTACTTTAACCCATTTTTGGCCGACCGGTGATTATAATCACCAGCATTTTTACTTTTCATAACTGAAAAATAAAACGTTTTTATTTAAAATATTTTTTTATTCGGTTATTTAGGGTATTATTTTGCTTTTGTCAACACAATTTAACACTAATTTGGTTCATAAATTATTTATTTTGAGACTTATAGAAATTAGTAATTAAAGATCATCAAAATACAGAGAGATAATGTACCAACGTCCTATAATGTCTAACAACCAAGGCAATTTTTATTGATATATGTAAAAGTTTACTTGTTCCTTTGTAGTCCTATACAACACAAATAATATACATAAATAATGTAAAATTCATTGGTGAATATTGTGGTGATTATAGTCACCAATGGCAAAAAACGTATGCTTTTTTGTTTGGTTTACGCACATTCTTCTGCATATGCTTTTATATTGTCTCATGAAAAACAAATGTTATGCTATTGCTATTATAACGGTTTATTAGAACGAGCAAAACAAAACTAAGAGAAAGATTATACTATATCATTTAATTTGTTTTTGCTTTTCCCGTGATCAGCCAAAAATGTTTGCTGATTGATTTGCTTATTTTATAAAGAATGTATTAGTGTTCTGCTTTTGGTTTCTCTGAATTATACGATTGTAACGGTATATCAAAGCAAGCAGGTGTGCAAAAAGCTAATTGCTCTCTTTGTCATTGTAAAAGTATTTTTATTTTTGGCTTTGCGCATTAACAAAAATTTGAAACACTGGTTTATATCAGTTTACTGTTGAAAGTTTTGCCAAGACTAAATCTCTGTTTACATGCTTACACAATTTATCTTGCTTGAGAGGTTTAATGTAACCTCTGCCATTGCTTTTTCTTTATTTACAACGTATAGGGTACAATAGAGCTCTTAGCGAACCTCCCTTAGGCATACTTTGTGGTCGATCTTTTAATTGTGCTTTCACGAAGCAATCCTAAGACACCTACGAAGAATGTTTTTAAAAAGGTAATGCACCTTGTGACAAACCTCAGTCTGATATAAGATAAGGTGGTGTGGAAGATGTCACAACATGCAATGGTCTTACAATTAGACCAGTTCGTATTGATCGTTGTTGTGCCGGTGGCAAGAATTTTTGCTTGTATATGTGAGTAAAAGTCACCTTCAATATTAGTAATGAAACAACTTTTCTTAATAAATTTATTTGCTATCATTGTTTATTATTTTTTGAAAGTGCTGAAAGTGAGGATTTTAGACTTTGCACACGGAGATAAAAATCGGAATTTTGGTCCGAAATTCGACAGACGCCTTCCATATTAGTAATGAAACAACTTTTCTTAATAAATTTATTTGCTATCATTGTTCGTTATTTTGTTTAAAGTGCTGAAAGCAAGGATTTTAGAGTTAGATGGATGTAAAAGTCGGTATTTTAAAACATTCTTTATTTCCTAATCGTGAAACGTACAGTTTTTCAATGTAGAATTAAGTTCAATGGCATCCTTATTTATCTTGTACTTATTTTAATCATTGTAACTAACACTGTCTTAATCAAAATGTGTGATGTTGCTCGTAATCCGGTTTGTATGTTTTATGACATTAGAGATTATGAAGCGCGGGCTGTTAGTCCAAGATGGTGAAAACGTTTAACATTTTTTATTAAATTTTGGCGTTTGTTACAAGTGGAGATGTTTTATTTCGTGTTTTGTGAAATTCTAGGTTATCATGGTTTATTGTGATTGTGTGTTTAGTATAATTAAAACGTGAATATACATTTTATTGCGTAGAACCAAGTGCACCCCCTAGTGGGGCAACGGTGTCTCGTACGGGGTGGAAACTATCGCCATTGGATTCCGCGTCCGATTTTAGCTAAGAAAAGTTGTCTGGAAAATTTTTTTGTGAATATTTCGGGATTTACGGGTCCATATACAATAGGTGAAATCGTACCCACAAAAAATACCTGACAATGCCTATTCCCTTTTCATACACAATGCTACCTATGCAGAGCGTGCTAAAGGTCCATGCCGATGCGAGTGGTGACGTCACACTAGCGAAAATCACATGACCTGCTGTTGTTTGCGCGCTTTATATTTCGCTATTTTTAATAATTAATTACTACTTAATTTCTCACATAAACATACATCAAAAAGGATAAAATTTATCAGTTTCAAAAATTCATGCAAGTACCCTATTGCTCCGGAAACTCTCCATTCGTGATCGTGATCGCGTGGTAAAGAGGTGCTCTGTCCGGGTTTACGGTTGCCTCGTTTTATATTTTTAACACCTTTAATTTTTAATTAAATGTATATATATATTTCGTGACCTTTTTATACTTATATTATATGATAGATCTCTACCACTAATAGGTCAATAAAACAAGGCTGGTTTGAACGATAGTTATATTTTCAGAACGCTTACAAACGTTTTCGGAATACCTTTTTCAGTGAAAATATAACTAGATAAATATATAAACAAACATTTGTTTTTTATTTGGGAACTATCAACAAAATAACTAATGACTAGGATTTCTTGATATAGAGCATGTGTAACCAACTTTTATATATATATATAAATTATAAAAACTAAATTAATGTGTAAACATACATGCAAATTAAGTAAAACCTTATATCAAGAAATCTTTGTCGAAACCTTAACAATTCTGTTCAAGGACTAGGGAAAACCAAATTTAAAAACCTAGCCAAAGGTTTCCTTCTTAAGAAATGCAAATGTCATTTTAACAAATTGCTATATACATTACTTAAATTTTGAATATCGGTTCTGAAATTAATAGTTTTAGTGTCTTTTTGTATATTTATCATTTCATATATTAGTCTTTTTTATAATTATTCTCGGTTTTTAATATAATTGTGTTTTCAAAATCAAAGTAATGCCCAAGATCTTTGTAATGCTTTGTTACAGCGGTCATTGCACCAAAATCATTATTTAAAGAATACTTATGGCTATACAACCTTTTCTTTAAATATTGTTTCGTCTGACCGATGTAACAACCATCACAGTCTTTACAGTTTATTTTATAAACTACATTACTTTGATTTTATTTAATTATTTTAGATTTAGTATTAGTAAAAGAGATCTGTTACTATAATTTGGAATGAAAGTAATGTTTATGTTGTTTTTATTAAACTCTTTTTTATTTTTCGCTTAAACCTTTTTTATAAGGAATAGCGTTATAAGATTTATTGTTATTATTTTTAATTCCTCTATTGTATAATTTGTTAATTCTATTTTTTATTATTTTTTCATAAAAACTATTTGGATAATTATTTTTATCTAAGATTTCTTTAACTTTGTTTAAATTCTTTTCCCTAAATTCAGGATTAGCTAATCTAACCGCTTGATCAACTAAACCGGTAACTACATTAATTTTATGTAGTTTTGATGTTTCTGAAAAATAATTTAAATGTCTTCCTGTATTGGTAGACTTTATATGCCAATTTGTTTTTACAATGCCGTTATTATGCATGACTGTCACGTTCAGGAAACTCAATGAGTTATTAGATTCCCTCTCATATGTAAATTTTAATCTATTATGATAACTATTAAATGAATCTAATATCTCATCAATACTATCCTTTCTTACGGAACAAAAACAGTCATCCACATAACATCTGTAAAAACTTACACTAGAATTTAGTTTTGCCAAACAAGTTTGCTCTAGGTCCTCCATTACCAGGTTTGCGATAACTGCTGATAATGGAGAACCCATTGCAGTACCGAAAATGTGTTTATAAATTTTATTTTGATATGTAAAATAAGTAGAATTTAAACAAAGTTTCGAAGCTGCAATGAATTCCTCCTTTGGAAGATCTGTAAAATCTTTTATGGAATTCCATTTTTTATCTAAAATTTTTAGTGCTAAATCCACAGGAATATTAGTAAATAAAGAAACAACATCTAAACTAATTAATTCGTAATTATTAGGAATTGTTTGATTTCTAACTGAATCTACAAATTCCCATGAATTTTTCACATTATATGTAGTTTTACCTACAATATTGCTTAAAATTTTAGATAAGAATTTGGAAAGATTGTAAGTGGAAGAATTAATGCAATTTACGATTGGAAATATCCAAATAATTCCTTCTTGATATAAGGTTTTACTTAATTTGCATGTATGTTTACACATTAATTTAGTTTTTATAATTTATATATATATAAAAGTTGGTTACACATCCTCTATATCAAGAAATCCTAGTCATTAGTTATTTTGTTGATAGTTCCCAAATAAAAAACAAATGTTTGTTTATATATTTATCTAGTTATATTTTCACTGAAGAAGGTATTCCGAAAACGTTTGTAAACGTTCTGAAAATATAACTATCGTTCAAACCAGCCTTGTTTTATTGACCTATTAGTGGTAGAGATCTATCATATAAGATTTAACTTTTAATAAAATTTTTATCTTTTGGACATGCGTTTCGCACGTTGCTGCATCATGAAATTTAAAAATTGCGTTTTAATATAATCATATATGTTCCAAATGTTTTGCATGGATCTTTCGAATTGTTCATTTTTTGTAAGTACTTTTTCTTTTTCTATTGTAAAGAATCAACAACTAATGTACTTTTATTGTCTTCAGTTAACCCTGATGAAGCATACTATTAGATGCGAAATATCGGTATAAAAATAAATTCGAACATAGTATAGCATTCGTTTCACCTATATACATATATATATATTATATATATATATATATATATATGTATATATCTGTATAGGATAACCAACCTTTGCAATATTATAGGCGTTTCTGAGCAGGCACCCTTAAACTACAGAAAGAACTACCGAAGCTGTAAGTTCCGCTAGTTGCTGGCTGCCTGCGGTTTTCAGAAATAGAACTTAACATACAAGAAAAGGGTTTACAGTATGTTATAAATGATCCATCTAGGGCAGCCATGTCAAACTCAAAGTCACTGGTGAGCCAAAAGCATTAAACCGTAGACTAGGTGGACCGCGAAACCTAATCTTAAAAAAAAAAAAAACTACTGAAAATCTCTACGAAAAAAAAAGTGCTATTCTAAGACAAGTATATTTATTAAATTTTCAATAAAAAGGACATTACAAAAAACACAAACATTAACTTCTTTTGCCAGATATTTCACATCTTTTGTCTTTAACTAACAAGGGAAGATCCCGAACCCGGAAATTCATAAAAATTTGAAACTTTGGGAATATATACAACATATATAGGTGTGCTATACGCAATTTTTTTTTTTGTGCCGACATTCACTTTGAAGGGGTGAAACACCCCATCGAAAATTGACGGATTTTCAATTTTCTCCACACAACTCCAGTAAAAGAAAGATAGAAGATAGGTGTAAATGCAATAGTTGCAGCATACATCAAGATCTTTCAAAATATGTGACTATCATATATACAGAGTGTTCCGTTAAGCCTTGCGCTTATACTGCAGATGTTTTTGTAACAATACAAAGAAAAGTTTGAGATATAATTTGTGTGACTTTTAATTATGCTTAAAACTATGTAGGGTGTTCTAATGTACAGAGTGTTCCAGAAGTAAATATCACCCTATCCTTGGTTATATCTAACAGAACTTCATATATTATATTATAATATATATGTATATATATTATTAAATACTTATTGCAAGGAATGATCTCAATCCCGCAAATTTAAAATATGAAATTTGAGAATATGTAAACCACATATAGAGGTGCGATACGAATTTTTGCTGCAAAGTTAATGAAATTTACTGTATATCTTTGCGGTACTATATTTATTATATAAGACATTGTTTTGTTTGATAATAACATCCAAAGTATTGGTTTTGGAAATATGTAGAAGACATATGTAATGCGCAATTTATTAATTTGATTTAATCACTCGCTGTTGTAAGAGGAAAAGGTTAGTTTTTAGACCAAAGTTATATCTTACAATTAATCGATTTTATTAAGCGATAACAAATATATCAATATTTTTAACATTTTAAGCAATACAAATATTGATAAGTACATCAATATAATTTATATGTGATTAGCTGATTAGTCATAAAGTATAAGATATATAGGAAATTTTTGTAGATAACACTTTGCATCTTTTGGTCATATTTATTAAATGTAGTGAAATACTGGCAAATGAATAATTATTCTGTATGGTGATGAAATTCTTCAAAGAAATGTTTAAAACATAGGAATTCGTTGCACCACGCACATCGTAAGATGGCCTGGGCACCGCATTTGGAACAGCTAGCAGGATGTATAAAATCCTGTTGTCTAAAAGCAAAAGCTACCGGATTTTCAAACTTATTTGGTTTTTGATCAATGTATCCACTTTTATACCAAGCATAAGCAAATACATCGTGATACTTTGGTGCCGAAAGTTGGTTGTGAATAAGGGACTGTAATTTGATAACATTATTGCGTTCATGCAATACAATATCATAACCAAACAGTAGCACAAGATCGGAAAATTTTCTTACAAAATTTTTCCATATGCGGAAACCATATACATCTAGTGGTTGTATCATTGCCGTAGTTTTTTTCGGTATCGTCAATATTTCAACATGCTTGTTTGATGGTATACTCTTTTGCAATGTAGCAGGACAATGACCAGTTCAAGAGTCCAGGAATAACACGCTCTGAGCTCCCATATTTGGCACATATACAGGGGTGAGCCATTCATTAAACAGTTCTTTTGTTAATTTTCCCGACGTTGAAGCCCTTACATAAACATTCCACGGTTCAAACAAAGACTGTGTTACACGCGGACCGAAACTACCACTTTGTTCTTTCATGACAATAAATAGAGGGGAAAGAAGTTTTCCAGAAGCTGATATTGTGGGAAGTATGGTATAACTATGTGTTGTTGCGGATATTGACTGCACAACTGCTGTAACCCTTTTTGAACCTTGCACAGCTAACGTGCGACTAGAATGAAGCTCTAGATTAAAGCCACTTTCATCGGCATTGAATGTATTATCTTCTGCGACTTGTTTTATGTGATCTTTTACATGGCTAACAAATGTTGAAGCGATTTCATTCAGCTTTTCGGAATCTGTACCATATGATCGCGTAATAAATTTATTTATTTTTCTTGAAACTATTCTATACGCTTTCTTAAAATTCCAGACCCAATGCCGGGATGCTTTAAAGTTTTCTAAATCTATTCCTTGATTAGCTTGCAAAGCCCATCTTTGAATGTCCAAATCATGAATAATATCACCCGAATCAATACTCTCTACAAACTTATTATAAACGGATTCCGAAATTTGTAGCAATTTTTCCCGCCGTGTGCCTCCCCGGTTTACTGTTTCTTCCCATCTAGAACAAATAAAAGAAAATAAAGACAAATCGTTGTTATATTAAATGGAGTTCACTGTTTACCTGTACAATTGTTGGAGAGTTGAAACTTTTCGAAATTTCTTTTGGACGGTTGCTAACGTAAGTCGCTTCGTTTTCCCACTTTCCCAGTATTCAACAGCTTTGGTTTTATATTCCAAAGTGACAATACCGCCTTCTTCTGGAACACACTGTTCGTCTTCAGCTTCCATCGCTTCTAAAATTTCTTCGCGTGTAGATGCGTATATATCATCTACGAAGTCTACGGAATGTGGTCTAACTGGATTCAAAAATTCTAGTGTTGTGTCAATTTCCAGCGAAAATGAAGTATCTTTTTGAACGTCAAGAAGCATATCCTTTATTATGTCGTGTAATTCCACTTCGTGGTTATTCACAGGTGTTGGATTATTGTTATTGGCAACGTCAAGTGTTACCATGAGCAAGCGAATTACATTTAAAGTATTTACGACAACCATTTTCAGCACCACAGGTTTGTTACACAGTCAAACAACAAATACTATTAATGTCAGGTGGGGAATTTATATAAGCAACGTTATCATTTATCATTGCATTTGGTTGATTATTGCGTTTTTATAAAAACATGTTTACACCATTAGATAAAAACTTCGAATATTATTATCACACAAAACAATGTCTTATCTAATAAATATAGTACCGCAAAGATATACAGTAAATTTCATTAACTTTGCAGCAAAAATTCGTATCGCACCTCTATATGTGGTTTACATATTCTCAAATTTCATATTTTAAATTTGCGGGATTGAGATCATTCCTTGCAATAAGTATTTAATAATATATATATACATATATATTATAATATAATATATGAAGTTCTGTTAGATAGGAGGATATATTCCAAGGATAGGGTGATATTTACTTCTGGAACACTTTGTACATTAGAACACCCTACATAGTTTTAAGCAGAATTAAAAGTCACACAAATTATATCTCAAACTTTTCTTTGTATTGTTACAAAAACATCTGCAGTATAAGCGCAAGGCTTAACGGAACACTCTGTATATATGATAGTCACATATTTTGAAAGATCTTGATGTATGCTGCAACTATTGCATTTACACCTATCTTCTATCTTTCTTTTTACTGGAGTTGTGTGGAGAAAATTGAAAATCCGTCAATTTTCGATGGGGTGTTTCACGCCTTCAAAGTGAATGTCGGCACAAAAAAAAATTGCGTATAGCACACCTATATATGTTGTATATATTCCCAAAGTTTCAAATTTTTATGAATTTCCGGGTTCGGGATCTTCCCTTGTAAGTTGTCTATTTGTGGCGTGAATTTATCGGCGGAAATAATTTTTAAAACTGCGCCTAAGTGCGCGTCCGTCAATCGCGATCTGGCGGGAGATTGTTTCCTTTCATCAAAGAAAATAATTGTTCACACATATAGGTACTTCCAAACCTCAGGATTTTACAGGCAAATTCTTGTTTTAAATGGGTCTGACACTGAATCTCCATTACTTCAATCTACAAATGAGGGCGAACTTTATCAATATCGACAGTGGAAAGACCAGTAAATAAAGAAAAATTGTTTTCTTGCTACTTAAAATCTTGAAAACCCTTTTTAAATTCTGTCAGAAGGTACAAGTTGGAAAATGTGAGAGATTATCCACTGCTAACTGTTTTTCCCATAGCATCATCTTACACTTGAAAGCTTTCACATAATCATGCATATCTGTTATAACTTGACGTGGTCCTTGCAATTTGGTATTTAAGTCCGATAAGTGTTTTGTGATATCTACCATACATCAAAGATTTTGTAAAAAAGGTATGTCGGATAATAAGCTGACATCTTGTCCTTTCACTTCCATAGAAAAGCGTAGTGCTTCTTTACGTTTCCAAAACCGATCGAGAACCATAGAACACGAAAGCCATCGCACCTCTACATAATAAGGTAAACCTGTATACTGTATACGCAGTTTTCACAAATCTAAATTGTACTTTTGCAGAAGTCCGTAAACAGCATTGAAAATATCCTATCCAGTTGTTGTATCATACAATGGTACTAATTGCAGTAATTCTTCATAAACGTTGATATCTATATCAACAGCACGAAGAAAAACAGCGAGTTGCGCCAAACCACACACATCTGTACCTTCGTCACAGGCAACAGAAAATGCAATGAAAGAGTCTGATTTTGTTTTTAGCTGATCACTTATATTGGCAGCCAACTCAGTAACTCTTTGGGCGACAGTATTCCGGGAAAATATATCCTTACTTTGAAAAACCTTCACACTCCTGGGACTTACCATTTCTGCGGTCTCTACAAGGCACTCTTTCATAAATTCACCTTCAAAAAATGGCTTTCAGGGTTTTGCGATCAACTCCGACAGTACGTAACTGGCTTGAACAGGAGATTCATTCTCTTGCTTTGGACGTGTAAACATAAGCCGTGATTTTAACTCATTCAATTTTTCGTTTCTGATCATGCCTGTACAGTGATCAAACTTAGACACCAACTGCACTGTTACAAATCAAGCAAATAATTTTATCGTTTACTTCACAGCAAAAAAGAAAAGTCTAATTCCCACTTTTCTTGAAAAATACAATGCTCATCTACGAGTTTCCTCTTACGTTCACTTGGTTTTGAAAGGGACATGTTGAAAACTTTATTATTTATAACAATAAGTACTGTTACGTGTTGTAACAATAAGTACGCAACTGAACTCGCAATTCTATAGCAACTGACTGAACTCAACCGAGCGGTCTTGGCTTATAAACGGAAATGTGATTTCTCAACAGTTCTTTTCTAGAATGTTCAGATAGAATCAGCTGTGTTTTCGGGCAATAGAATTTTCTATATCAAGCCAGAAGAAACCTTACGTACGCATGCAAGGCGGAAGCGCAATAAAAAGTGATACGTGTGTGTGCGCGCGCTGTTTTCAAAATTGATTCGGCCCGCAGGAAAATTCTCAGTGGGATACATGCGGCCCGCCGGCCGCATGTTTGACATGCTTGATCTACGGTATATAATGAAGACGAATCCAACTTGGTGTTTTTAAATAAAGTATAAGTGATGTTCAGTTTTTCCGGTAATGGGAATATGTTGCCCTATCATTGCATATCTATATAAACGCGTTCCGAAGAAAATGTCTGCCTCAGTTCTGCTTGGGGAATAGGAAGCAACGACACAGGAGCAATGGTTAGATACATTTTATGAATACAGTCCGCTCTGGTAATGGGACCGGCTATAGGCGATGAGAGTATTTTTCCTGGAACTCGGGTACCCCCACTACTGACGCGCGCTCATAGCGTCGAAATTCACTTCGCGCTCTAATAATAGGGCCGCCGCGGAAATTATACGCTATTTCAATGAGCTAACATGCGACCGTATTGACAGAGACGAATATGAAACCCGAGGTAAGCCAGTAGTGGGGGTACCGCTCGGACGAGAATAAGGAGAAGCGCTCCTATTGATAATGGCCCTATTACCAGAGCAGACTGTATGTGGCGAATGTCTTTCATCCCACATAAGTCCCATATGAACTTGAAATAGAAATAATTATATTATAGCAGCCAGCAAATCTAGCAAGATTTAAACCAAGAAAAACAGCCTGGCACAAGGCTGTTGGAAAATGGTAAGCTGATAACCTCTTCTATAAAGCGGAGTAGACAAGACCGTGAAACCTCAACATTTAGTTAGCTACACTTTTTGTTAAATTACTTGTCGTCCAATAACTGAATAAATAGTGTCCTATAAATGTGAGAATTGTCCAATAATTTTGATTTCCAGCAAATGTTGTGAACAATAATAACAAAAACAATGCATGAATATTTTAAAGAAATCTAAAATGTCATGGTTAATAATCATTAATCTTGTTCTATAGATGATTTCATTTTTGGGATATGTTAAACACAAATTTATTTACAAATTTTCCAAATAAAATTCTCCTTAACTGTTCAGTAACTATAGGCCTTACCTATATGTGACTTGGACGCACGAAACACGGCTATCGGTCGAATACATGTTGTCAAGAAAAATGTATTCAAAGTTAAACAATGCATCATTATCCTAGGAGTCCTTGACAGGTAGGATCGGCGTACTTCAAGGCCGCTAGAAAATGTTTAGTATTTGCAATCAATCATGAGAAGACTAAATTGTCGGTAACACTTTAATTCTTATCGCCACTATGTCAGTCAAAATGAAAGCTACATTATTTGATGTGCAGAGTTTTAAGACAAAAAAAGAGCACATGATCTTTATATTTTTTGCTAACTGGCCACCCAAAATTTTCCTCAGGTATACTGTTTGACCTATTCCAGTTCAAATATTCCAAGAGGAATATCGACACTCACGAACATCTAATGAAATGTGTTCATGCATCATCACTAGGAGGCTATAAGGCAATTTCAGGTTACATGGTACGAATGGGATTCGTACTTTAAATTTTTTTAAGAATTGACCAGGACTGACCAAGTTTCACCATTTATCGTTTGTCCTGACGGTGTAGTGAATGCACGAAAATTTGCAGATTCCACTGACACTAAGGATCATTCAATGTTGTTTGCAACCAGCAGGTGATAAGATGCCAAATACAATTAAACCTGCTGGACTATCTTTAGAACATCAGTGATATTTATAGATCTGCCATTTTAATTTGTTGCAGAAAACTGGAACTAGTCTTTTCTCAAAGGAAATCTTTTATTCTATAAGAGTCAAGTTTAATTATATGAATTTAATAAAATGTACATCTATGTATGTATACGAATACAGAAGTCTTGAAATCTCAGGAAAGTAAACAAAATGAAAATGAAATTGCGACCACTGAAGAGTATATTAATGAATGTCAGCTAGTATTTGAACAGCAAAAGAAACACTGGGTGCATATAGGAAAATTTAATCGCAATTTTAAACAAGAAAACATGCTTCAATTACTAAAGAAAGAATTTGGTGATAAAAATAATTACGACATAGAGTGCATTGAAAGAAAATCAAAATTCACAGAAGAGAAATACAATTGTTTCAAAATAGGTGTCGAGAAAAAATAGTAAGGGATATTTATGATACCAAACACTGGCCTGTGGGAATTAAAGTGGATATTTTTCGTTTTTTTCGAAACAGATACAAAAGAACATGGAAAGGAACTGAAAATAGAAAGGAGTATTGGAGGAAACGATATTAAAATATTAAATCAAAATCTACAAAATATTACAAACAAGTCTCGGCTATTCAATCTAACTTTAAATGAAGAACAAATAGATATTGCTTGCCTTACCGAACACTGGCTCAAACAGGATCAGATTACTGCAGTTAGTTTTACTGGTTATGTTTTGGGTAGCTATTATTGTAGAAAAGAGAGAATACATGGTGGGGCAGCGATATTATTGAAACATAACATACAATATACCGAACTTTTACAGTTTAAGGATTTGTCAAGTGATATACATTTTGAGGTGGCAGCATTACAACTTAATGAGGCTAAGACGATAATAGTAGCTATTTATAGATCGCCCGAAGGTGACTATGACATCTTCTTGGACAAATTAGATGAAATGTTGTTCTTAGTAAACGATCTCGATATGAATATTATTTTAGCTGGTGATATTAATGTATTATCAAAAATACGAAACATAGAACCCAGTTGGTAGAACTACTTGACTCTTATGGATTACAGGCTTTACTAAATGAACCTACAAGGGTACAAGGAAATAGCAGTACCTGCGTCGATAACATAACAACTTATATGTACGGAAGTCAATACTGGACTAGAACAATTAATACACATATATCCGATCACCATGCTCAGTTATTGGCACTCGATATTAAACTACCTAGGAAAGATAGTATAAACAGGATGATCATTAGTAGACAAATAAGCACGCACAGAATTGAACAGTTTACAATGCAACTAGCACTATATCCATGGAATTCAACTTTAAGTTTTATATCGGCTGATGAAGCAATGTCAGTTTTTCATAATGTTGCGATGGCAACATTTAATAACTATTTCCCAGAAAGAAAACGAATACTAAGATCCAATACAAAACAACAAACGAAACCGTCAGAAGAATTGGCAAAAATGAAAGATACACTAAATGCACTAGGCATTATAGCTGAAGCAACAAAAAATGAGAACGCATGTAATATAGCAACTATAGAAAACAGTATCGGGAAAAATTAACAACGAAACAAAAGACATAAACTCGCAATACATTAACACCTCTGCTAACAAACAGAAAGCTATTTGGAAGATTATCAATGGACAAATAAATAGAACAAAGAAAGAAGAAACTGCTAATATAAAAGCTGATAGTTTTAATAATTTTTCTCACAAGTCGGAAAATTAATACTACAAGACTTCCAGGGAACAGACTACTCTTCGTATCTTAAAAATACAAACTGAACATGACCGAATCTTGCTACTTCTTTGATATCACTGAAAAGGAGGTGGAAGCAGTTATCAACGATTTAAAGAATCAAGACAGTACAGATATGTATATATGGTTGGTCCACGAACTTCTTAAAGAAAATAAAACACTCAGTGACGGAACCTTTAACCATCATATTTAACAAATGTATTAAGGAAGGTATTTTCCCAGAAGTATTAAAACTGGCAAAAGTGATACCGATACACAAGAAAGGTAATAGGGATACACGTGAAAATTATCGACCTATATCTTTATTGCCTGTATTTTCGAAAGTCTTTGAGAAACTTATTAAAACAAGGTTAGTTGATTTCTTCGAGAAAAGAGATATTTTTGCTAGGTTCCAACACGGATACAGACAAAACAGGTCTACAACAACAGCAATATTGAGTGTCTTAGAAGAGATAATAGAAGCTTGTGATAATAGTGAGATGGTGGCATTAACATGTTGTGACCTCACAAAGGCTTTCGACACAGTACACCATCCCATACTGTTAAGGAAGCTCGAATATTATGGCATTAGAGGAACGCCATTAAACTTTCTGACCTCATATTTAACTGGCAGAAATCAGGTCGTATATTGGCAGGGATCTACTTCTGAGAGCAGATCTATTACACAAGGCGTCCCACAAGGCTC
Organism: Chrysina gloriosa; assembly: GCA_038088585.1. Taxonomy (NCBI): domain Eukaryota; kingdom Metazoa; phylum Arthropoda; class Insecta; order Coleoptera; family Scarabaeidae; genus Chrysina; species Chrysina gloriosa. Next base: position 45,643,247 of record CM076088.1, on the reverse strand, counting down.
AGTGTTAGGGCCCATACTTTTTATCACCTACATAAACGATTTAATGCACAACATATCAGCGGACGGAGGATGCCTGTACGCAGACGACACTTCGTTTTTGATGCGGGGTGCAAATGACGTGCTGGTGAGGGAGGCAACGCAAAGGTCGATGGACAGGGCTGTGGAATGGTTTAACAGCAACAAACTTAAAATAAATGAAAGCAAGACACAGTCTATCGTGATGCCATCCAAATCATCAGAAACAAACAGCATTAAGTTTTTGGGACTCACGATAGATAGCAAACTCAATTGGAAAAAGCAGATTGAAGACATGTCAGGGAAATTATCACGAGCTGTATTCGCAATAAGAACTCTTAAAAAATGTTCCTCTCACGAAACAGCCAAGACTGCTTATTACGCTTTATTTCACAGTGTCGCCACATATGGGATTATTTTCTGGGGGTCTGCTAGTGCTGCGGAAAATATTTTTAAACTTCAAAAGAAAGCTCTTCGCGCATTGTGCAACTTAAAACCAAGGAACAGCTGTAGGGAATATTTCAAAAGTGAAAATGTACTCACCATCTCATCTCAATACCTACTTACTTGTATTACGTATGTTATTGACAATAAATACAAGTATCTGCAATGCGCGGATCATCATAACTATAACACCCGCAATAAGAACTCACTGGAAATACCTTATCATAGGCTGGACAGAACCCAGAAATACGTAGACTATTGGGGCACGAAGTTCTACAACAAACTACCAAGCCCATTAAAAGAAGACGTACACTGCATCGCCAAGATAAAAATTATATAATTTCTCAACTTGAGTGATCTTTTATTTTATGTACATATATTGTGTGCATATATACAGCGTTGGCCATATGTATTAGACACCTTAGTCCTACGTACGAAAAACTTTAAATTATTGTTACCCGTAGTACAAAATCAAGAAATGAAATCAAAATCACAAACAGGAATGTATTCGTCAGTAATTTATTAAAGAATGTTAGTTTATTTTAATATTTAGTAGCACCTCCACCTGCTTTTATAACAGCACGCACTCTTCTCGGCATACTTGCTACCAGGTTATGGCACATTTCACTGGATATTTTTGACCATTCCTCGATTATTCTTTGTTTAAGAATGTTTTTATTGTTGCATTTATGTTTTACCACCTTAGTTTTTAAAATATTCCATAAATGTTCAATCGGGGAGAGGTCCGGAGACTGAGCTGGCCAGTCTAGAATCTCTACGTTATTTTCGTTGAACCACCCCATTGTTTGCCGTGATTTATGGCAAGGCGCATTGTCCTGTTGAAAATAATATTCAGGTACATCTGTATCAAACAATTTTAATACCGACGGCTCCAATACCTCCCCCAGCATATCAATATAAGCACCACTGTTCATACGACCTTTGCACAAGAAGAGTTCGCCGACGCCGGATGCAGACATGCACCCCCAAATCATAATACTGCCTCCACCGTGTTTTACTGTAGGTACTATACAATCCGGGTGATATGCCTCTCCTCGTCGTCGTCGAATGTACTGCGCCCCAGGTTGGCCGAAAAGCTGGAAAATAAAGTAATAAAATATACTTTAAATTGGCTGTCTTTTTTTGAAAAACTTTAAGCGGTAATTTAACTTATCTACGTTTACTAACATTATAAATATCTATTCTTACATACCTCTATATTAGATTCATCGGACCATAATACTTTGGCCCAGTTTTCGACGGACCAATTTTTATATTTTCTAGCCCACTGAAGTCGCTTTTTCTTGTGTTCTGCAGTTAAGTATGGTTTTCGTCGAGCTCTACATCCACGTAAACCAACTGCCACAAGCCTTCTCCTAACTGTCCGTGCAGAAATATCAATTCCATGACGCAGGGCTAATTCGCTGGCGAGATCTTTCGACATTTTTGTCCGATTCCGTATGGCTGTTCTCTCTAAAATTCGATCTTCTCTTGCAGTTGTTAGGCGTTTTCTTCCACTTTTAGGCCGATTAGTGAATGATCTTGTCTCCTCGTACCTTTTTAGCGTGGTACGAACCGCACATCGCGAACACTTCATTTGTCTTGCGATCGCTGACAGTGTCATCCCTTGCGAACTGAGCAGAAGGATCTGGCCGCGCTGCACTTCCGTTAATTCACGAACTTTTGGCATTATTTTATACTTTACTGTATACACACTAATAATAAAAAATACACACTTGAATGAATGAATACAATTTCGCAACAAACTTCTTTTCGTTAGCGTGTCGGAAATAAAGTGATACTCAAAACTGTAAAATGACCCCTTACTTCAAAACTACCTGCTTAAGTACACACGACCCTCGTTAAAATTACATTAAGGAGTTTTATCGAAAGTATTTCCGAGTACTATCTATCTGTAAATATAAATGTATTCATAATACGGCATTTTCACAGAGGTGTCTAATACATATGGCCAACGCTGTATATATATATATATGTACATGCACGTATTTTATTTTTATCTTATTTATATTTGTATGTTTAATGTTTGTTTGTCTATTACGCGTTCCGTATTAGTCTGTTTTTGTTTGTTTTTTTTTTTGGTATATATATTGTTTTCTTTTTAAAAATATTGTAATTGACAACTCTGTATAACTTATTATACTGAGGAATGAATAAATATCAAATATCTAATGATTATTACAATTAAAAATGGAAAATGTTTTGTATTTTAATGCAAACCCAGATTGCAGCTTACTGAAGCGTCATAAACCTGGCAATCCGATGCCATACTTTCTTCCATAAGTGTTCGGTACTAAGTTCCCTTTGCAGTGTGTGTGTGACTTTCTCACTCAGAAAAAACATGAGTTCACTTGTCATTGTTTACGTTTTGTAAAAATAAACGTCTAATGCGTCTAATGTGTAATGTTAAAATAAACTAAAGTAATAAAACAAGTATATTTATTACGCAACAATAAGAATCAACTAAAAACTGAAAATCGATATTTTGGGCCCTTAGCCGTTTCGTCACATATGTATATATGTATGTTATAAAATCGGTTTAAATACAGTTTTTTACATAAAATAACATTCGATCTAATCGCAGCAGATGTAAGCGAACTTAAAAGTAAACTGAGCTCTACAGAGGCACGTGTAACATTGTTCCAAAAATATGTAAACGAGCTAAGTGCTACATTCAAAATGTAGAAGGTATAAGCGCAAAAATCCACAAATTACAAATACGGCTAGAAAAAAGCGGAATGTTTATTTGAACAATACAAAGGCGCGCAGTAGAATTAGAAATATTAGCGGATAACATGGAGGAATCACTCGTAGAACGTGAATTATTCTAAAAGGAATACTATAAAGCGGTAGCCGGTGCGAAATTTACGCTACAGACAGACAGACAGGCAAGCGACTGTAAATAGAATCGATTTGAAAAATAGTTTCAAGAGGTTGGAGGGAGTTATAAATAGAACCAAAAAGTAGAAAATAAAATTCTACATACTCTCACATAAATTATCTTACTGAGATGTATTTGTTTGGCAACTTTTACAAAAAGTTGCGCAAGGACGTGAGATAATTTATATGAGAGTATGTAGAATTTTATTTTCTACTTTTTGTTTGTAAATATAACCACGCAGTCATATACGGAGGGCACGAAATGTGGCTACAATATCGTGACACATTTGAATCACTAATACATAAAAATACGGCAATCAGCGAAATACAAAAATGTCACTATTTACGGGCAATTATTGTGTGCAAAAACTCGAGTAGCACTTAAAAAGATTTTATCAATGTCCAGATTGAAACTTTCCGCAGCATTACTTCTGGCTCGATTCGTGGAAAAGGTATCGAATGCATTCAATGTTAATGTAAGCAGTAAGTTTTATTGGTGTTACCCAACAATTGTCCAAGCATGGATAATATGACTCCGGAAATCTAAAGACATTCGAAGCAAATCACGTATGGGAGATTTAGTCCGGTCAATTTAGCCGAAAACCACTATTTTTCCCAACAAGCTTAAAATTTGCATGAACGTTAGGGACACCATTATAATGAAATTGTGAAAAGTCCTCATCGATGCCATGTATGCAAAAAATTATTCAAGGTCAAAGTTCGCAAAATTTTTCAGCGAAACGGTTAGTTTAGAATCGCTTTTTCGCAAAAATGGTTAATGTTATGAAAAAAAAACTGTAAGGACCATTTTTGTAGATAATTGCATGATCTACAATTTTTGTGTGAGATATTTTTTTCATAAAACTAACCGTTTCGCTCAAAAATCCAAGACCCATTTTTGCGAAGTTTGACCTTGAATAAAAATTTTTGCACAGACGGAATCGATGGGGACTTTTCACAATTTCATTATAATGGTGTTCCTAACATTCATGCAAATTTTCAGCTTGTTGGGAATTTATGCAAGGGTGAATGTCTAAATTGACCGGACTAATTAGCGCGCTCACCAATGCAAATGGGTAGTGTTACGTCCCAGCGCACGATAATCTCGCGGATTTATTAACCTGTGCACTACTTAATGAATTCAAATTTTTGGTGGGAAGCACCTAATTTGCTCAACGAAAACTAAGTTAACCGGCCAAAATTAACGCTTCATAACCCAGAAAATATACCGGAAAAAAACGACACAAGCAATAGTTTCAACAAGACTGGAATGTAATGAACTATTTAACAGATTTTCTAAATTTAGTAAATTACAAAAAGTAACTGCTTTTGGTTAAGGTTCGTCAATAATAGCCGAAAAAGATGTGTAAAAGAAGAGGGGTTAACATTAGAAGAGCTAGACATCGCTTTAAATACGTTAATAAAATTGACGCAATTAGAATCGTTTTCGGACGAAATTAATATTAAAGGTGGCAAAAACAAACATTGAAAGAGTCATATCGCTAAATTAAACCCGTTTATAGATAAGAACGGAATATTGCGAGTTGGCGGAAAATTACGTGCGTCACTACAATAAAAGCCTATCCTATATTATCATGCGAAGATCATATTCCCACCCTACTTTTAATCGAAAAGGAACATATTCGATTGCTTCCGACGGGTCCTCAGCAAACGTTATATTCCTTAAGAGAAAGGTATTGGCCTATTCACAATTCTACATAAAAAGTGTCTTAAGAAAATAAATCCTAAAATACATGGAAATTTGAAAATTGAAAAATATTATATAATTTCATCAGTCCTTAGGAAAAATTTGTCTAATTTAACCAAACTTGTATCTTTTACAATAAGCGAGATCCCCATGTTGGAAATGTTATCTGGGACACGTTGTATATTCAGTACACCTTTCTACCCTCTCGGGTGTGGGCACGTTGATTTTGTGCTTTGCTAATATTGCAATGTCATCTGCAAACGCATATTGCTGTATCACTACTTGTTTCATGTTTCTACATCCAATGTTTGCAGGTCTCGTTTTCTCTCATTATTTGATCTATGTATATAATGAATAATAGAGGGCTTAAACTACCTCCTTATCTAACTCCTTGTTTAGTCATGAATTCTTGGGATATTTTGTTTTTAGCTATCACTACATTTCTTGTTTCCTTATACATATTTATATTTAGTTTTGTTTACTCCCATTTTCTTCAGCCCTTTCCATACTTTTCCTCGTGGAACGCTATCAAACGCTTTTTCCATATCTCAGCAAGCTATGAACATTGTTTTCCTCAGTTCCAGAGTTCTGTTTCGAGATTGTCTTGAGTATGAATATGTGATCTTGAATACTTTTCTTTGGTCTAAATGGACTCTGTGATTTCGAGAGCTTCCCGTTTATTGTTTATCTCATCCTTTTCTCGACGATCTTCTCGTATATTTTGGTTGTAGTCCCGAGTTGTGTGATCCCTCTGTAGTTGCTGCACTCTACTATTTGTTCCACTTCCCATTCCTTTGATATTTTTTCTTCCTTGAACACTCTGTTTAGTAGTTTCCTCAGCAGTAACTTTCCTTCTGTTATCTGTGGTGGTAATTTGACAATTTTGTGTCTACTTGATTACTCTAAGGCCTTTGACACTATTAATCATGAATTCTTACAAGCAATACTGCACTATATAGGCTTGAAGGATGACGCTATTTCCCTCTTATCTAGTTATGTAACCGATAGACAACAACTGGTTAGCTTGGATGACCGGGAGTCCGAGTTGTTGACGTTGTCTTCTGGTGTCCCACAAGGTTCTGTTATTGGTCCATTGCTGTACGTCATATATACGTCTCAACTTTATAAGGCATTGCAATATTGCCAGTACCATTTTTACGCTGATGACACGCAGCTTTATTATTCTTTTCCGGTCGATGGTATGGTGGATGCTTTCAAAAACATAAATTCTGATCTGGAAAGTTTAGTGTCCACCTCGCGTGATCATGCGCTGTTCATCAATGCCTCAAAAACGGTATTAATTCTCTTTAGACCGCAGAACAAAAAGCAGCGCGTTCTTTCGTCAGGTTTGAGTGTATGCGTTGGCGGTACCAAGATTGAATTTAAGTCTGCAGTGAGAAATCTAGGTGTCATTATAGACGAAAAATTGAAATTTAACGGTTATATAAATAAATGTACGCAAACAGCTTACGCTTCATTGAAGTTAATCTACAATAACAGATGTTACTTAAATAAGAATTTGAAAACTTTGAATTGAAGAAGAAGAAGAAGAAAACTTTGTTATGTGAATCGTTGATTTTGTCTTTGTTTAACTATTGTGATGTCTTGTACGGCACTGCATTGATTCTTTTTGCTGCCGTAAGATTCAAAAGGTTCAGAATTCATGCCTGAGACTCATAATTGGTATACATAAATATGGTCATGTAAGTCATAAGTTGGAGGACGTCAAATGGTTAAATATGCGCAAAAGGTTGCTGCACTCTGCATGTCCATTTTATAAAATTTTAACTACCGCCAAACCTGAATATTTATATAATAAAATAACTCTCAGAACGGATGTGCATAACCTTAATATTAGGTTTAGGGGAACTCTCAGACCTCCAAAACACAGGACCGAGTTCTTTAAAAGGTCATATACTTATCAAATTACAAGAGTCTGGAATGCTATTCCGTCTGATGCTGGGCGAGCGCGGTCGCTGCGGGTTTTCAGGAGAAAATATTTTTGTTTATTGTTCGAGTTGCAGGTGGGGCCGTAATTATTTCATATATATATATATATATATATATATATATATATATATATATGTTGTTGAAATTGGGAATTATGGGAGTGAGCTTTTGTCAGAGTGTAAGTCTATGTATGTTTGTTTGTGTACAGGCGCATGGAAGATCGACTTTTAATTGAATGAGACCTTTTTTCCATTTTCATTTTTTTGTTGTTGTAATTTATGTATATGTATAATTTTGGGAGAAATAAACGTATATATTATTATTATTATATTCTTAAGCATTTCTGCTGTTATTTCATCTATTCCTGGTGCTTTTCCATTCTTTAAGCACTCGATTGCCTCTTCTACCTCCTGGTCTGTTATATCTTCTATTTCGTTTTCCATGTCTTCATTTGCTTTGTTGTTTTCTTCTATGTCTGGTTCGTATTCTTCATTTAGTAATTCTTCAAAGTATTCTTTCCATCTTTCCATTGTTTCGTCCCCTTTCGCTAATAATTGCCCCGTTTTATCTCTTATCTCATATATACTCATTTTTTGTCTCTTCTCAAGTTCTTTAATGTTCTGTAGAATATCTTCTTGCGTTTGCTTCCATTTTATTCCCGGATTCTTCCTAAGTTTTTTGTTTTTCCATTATTATCATCTTCTTTATTTTTTTCTTTCTTATATTCTTCACAGCTACGTACTACTAGCTTGTTTAAGTGTCCCTTCCATTTCTCTTTTATTTTTATTTGCTTCTTTATTTTATTGTTCACCTGACCGTTTGTTTCTTATACTTATTTTCCCTGCTTGTCCCGCATACTTTTTTGGTGATTCTAACACGATTGTTTTTGGTGTTATCCACTCTTCGTCTATACTCTGTTGATACTCTTCTTTCAGTTCTTCTACTGCTTTACTAATTTCTTTTTCATATTCTTTAGCTACTTTTTACTCTTTCAATTTGTACCCTCTTATCCCCTACGTATATATTTGCTTTTGTCCTTTCTCTTTTCCTGTTTCTGTTTCTCTTTCTATTTTCGCTACTAATAAGTAATGGTCACTCTCTACCATATTCTACTTATTGTATCAAAAGCTATGCAAAGATCTATAAACTCCATTACCATTACCATTTAATTTACTATCTATTTAATAAATTTCCTCTCGATTATCCTTGTGTATCACTTGAAGCCAACTGAAACAACACAATACACCTGTAGTCCTTTCATTTGATTTGGTTGCCTCTCTTGTGTGTGGGGACTATTAAATTATTCTATTCTCTTGGGGAGTTACGACCCTAGTTAAGTATTGTCATAACGTATGATTTTAAATAACACTCACAGTCAGTTTAAACGGACATACAGAAAACAAATTAAATAATGTCACAGCTAAGACAGCGCGAGACTGCAGAGGATTAGACCGTTCTGACGGGTCGACCAGGCGGGGAGCCTTATCACCGGTTGGCGCACAGAATTAACTAAATAGCACAGAGCCGAACTAAGGAAAATGCAAATAATACACACTGGATAATGTAGAACAGAAACTGAACAGGACCTTGAAAACAGTAGGTAAGTTAGAAATGGAAAATAAAGAACTGAAACGAGAAATAAAAGAACAAGAACAAAGAATCAATCAACTGGAAAGTGATATCAGAAGCAAGAAAGTAATGGTCTACGGAAGAGACGAAAGGTGGAACGGAGAAATGAGAACTGATTCTCAAGTGGACATATTGGAAGCAACGATAATTGGATAAAAAATGGAGGGAAGAAAGATCTGCACAGGCCGAAATGAGAACAACAACACTGCGTAGGAAAATATTAAGCTAAAAGAGAAAACTAAAAACGTGGCTGGCAGAGTTTGGATAGAAGAGTGCTACTCCAGGAAAGTGGTAGAGCAAAGGAAACAGCTTAGAGGTCACTGAAAGAGAAAGAATAAAAGGCAATCAGGCAACCATAGTGAATACAATAAAATACACCTCAGAAGATATAAGAAATACAGACAGACAAACCAAACAGGGACAGAACCTCAGTCGGACAAGGATTAACTAGAACAGCCAACCAGAGATCCCCTGAAAAAAAGAAAGAACAGAGAGAGACAGAGGGAGAGAATAAGAGCAATCATAAGAAGCGTTCACATTCCAAGAAAATAAATAGGTATAAAGGAAGAACACAAACTAAAATGACCATGGCTATGTAACAGGAAAATGACAGTGGAAATAATATAGGATACAGCAAAACACAAATCAAGGAATATACAAAAACAGGAAGCACAGAAGAAAAATACAAACAGGAAGTATATAAAATTGGACAGTGGCGCGTACGTACGTATGTACCAAGAAGGGAACGTTGAACAAGCAGTTAAAGAACTAAAACGGTACAACCTGGATCAGCGATGTAGATGGACCGGAAATGGCAAGCTTATGACCTCAGAAAACCATACTTTTATATACTCTGGATTGAATGATAGCAAATCACACCAGTACGGTGTGGGAATATTACTGAAGCTATGCCTCCTACATAATCTAATTGAACGGAATCCCATAAACGAAAGAATAATTACGGCAAGAATAATTTTAAATGGGATTTTGTGATCATTTTATTAGCATTTTCGTACAAGTTTTACAGATTATAGCGATCAATTTTCACTTCTTTTATCACAAATATTCTTCTTCGAGGCTGAAACGGCGGGGGTATTATATTTTGGTAAGATTTACTCACCAGCGATCACAATAAATTCTTAGTCAAGGCTTATTTTCGAACAGGGGGATTGGGTGTATTCGTACTTAAATTGTCTTAAATAATTTCAACAGGAATTCCCTAACCTTGAAGTTCAGCTTAACTCTATGTTTGGGCAAATAAAGTTATAATCTTCGTTACTTTCTTCTTTCTTTCATAGTTTGAATTCCCGGTTTTTAGGAATTTGATTTGAATTTTGTTTTAAAATCCAATAATGTAATAGATTGAGTGACAAAAGAAATGGATTGTCGGCACGCCTATAGAATTTATCATTGACACATGCATGTGGAGCGGCAAATGTTATATTAGTATAGAGCGGCACACGTCAATCATTCTGGAGCACTGTGTATCTTAGAAGATCTCTAGTATGTGGATGATGTCTGTCTGTTCTCTCAAAATATAAAGAACATGCAGAAGAAAGTGAATGAATTGAAAAAAATCCGAAAAGGTGGGTGTTAAAGTAAATAAAAGAAGAACAAACTTCTGACCATCAATATTAAAACAACCAAAATACAGATAAACACAAATAAACGAAGTAGAATAGTTTATTTACCTGAGCAGCATAGTGTCGAACATAGGAGGAACACTGTCAGATATTCAACACAGAATAAATAAAGCACGACAAGTGTTTGCTAGTACAAAGAATATTTGGAAATCAAAGAGTTTTAAAACTAGCAATAAAATGAAAGTGTTCATCACATGTATAAAGTCGGTGCTTGTGTATAGGTCGGAAACATGGTTGGTCATAAGTTTAATTAAAAGATTACAAGATTAATTACAAGCATTTATAAATAGGTGCCTGAGAAACTAAGTTGGTGGTCAGAGAAAATTACAAACACAGAACTTTCTCTATTGTATAGCAGCCACAATTTCAGAAGTACATATCACGTTATCTGCGCAATAGACCAAATTGCGTTTGGCGAGTCTTCTTTGGCTCGCCATCTTTATTTGAGGAGAGTCTGTTTCGCAAAAGCGGCGATTGTGAGTTATTCATAAATGTTCATAGACGACACTCGGCTTTTTGACGTTTGGATTTCTATTGTTGTCAGTTTGTTTTCAGTTGCAATCACGTACATATTTTTATCTAAATACACAATAGTAAACAATTACCCAGAAGATATAATAAAAGTACTAAAAGAGAACCAGGAACAAATTACACTCACGACGTTGTAGTAAATAAAAGGCGTAGGTCGATGACAGACCACAAGGCCTACTGATGAACAGAACTTCAATATATATATACGTGAGGGTGAAAATCTTAAAGGGGCCATAAATCATATTCTACCACTTAAGAAAGAAAATGGTACATGGACAAAACTAACCCAGGAAAAGCAGAATTATTTGCAGAACATCTAAATCCTGGAGAGACAGTTGACCTGACAATCTGGTAAAACCAGTCTATCAAAAAAGATAGAGACCAATCAAAATATAAATCAACCCAAAAAGTCGCCCGGCTATAATCTAATAGCTGGTGCATTTCTGAAATAGTTACCTAGGAAAATTATACACCTAATAAACGTCACGTTTACACTACAGTATATATCCAAATTATGGAAGGTCTCAAAGGCCATAATGACCCCTAAACTGGAAACATCCAAAACTAGGTCATTATACGGAACTATCTTAGTGTCCTGTATTATCTACGCTTTTCGAAAAGATTCTACTGCCAAATCACCAATCTGGGTACAGAGAAACATTGCAATTTGTAACAAGTGCGCAGTGAAAGGATTAGAGTAACAGCAAGTTTGCACAGTTACTGAACGCAATCCAAGCCTTTGATAAGATTTGTCACCAAGGACTGAAGTATAAAATAAGAAAGTTTCTTCCTAAACAATACAACCGAATATAATCGTCGTACATCAACGGAAAAATCTTTATAGTGAAATTTAAAGATTACTCTAAAATTTGAGATATCAAATAGGAAGTACGACAGGACAGTGTTTTAGGACCGCTATTATGCCTGTATCATCAACAATATTCCAACAGCAAGAAGAGCAATTAAAAGCTTCGCTGTTGATAATGCTCCCAAGTGTAATCAAAAATACGGTGAATGAATTTTTATAGCAGCAACTGCTGGCGCTACATTTATGTGAAATAATAAATCCGATAGCCTGATTCATTCAGACAGTCAGTGTAACGTTAGAACATTGATGTTTGTACATGTGAGACGGATTCGATATGAATTCTCTCACAATGCACGTATTACGCATTTTTTACAGTTATTTTTCTACAGAAGTGGACAACTTGCGTTGCCACAGCAACATTGTACATGTACAAACATCAATGTTCAGACGATATATACATAAAATTTGTATACGAAATTACAGCTCTTGCAAAAGCCGTACTGACGAGCGGTATAACCGCGAAACGTACGTCTACGGATGGCAAGAGAAGATCAAAATGTTGTAGTGTAACGTTAGAACAACTTGTGACTTGTCAGTCGGCTTTCAGAGCTGGAAAAGTAAGGTCGTGTTTACCATGTCCGTTGCGCATTATGAATTTCGAACAACGCGTTAACATTAAGTTTTGCGATAGAACCCCATGAATTATTAAAATGTGTGAATGGCGATAATATGGTAACTCTGAAAACTATTTACAAACGGTCAGAAGGTCGAACGAACGAACAGGCGATTGATTATTCGAGAGCTTTTCGAAGAACTAAACATCTTATACAAGTCCGTTCAAAACATGTTAACCAATAATTTGCAAATGAGACGAGTGAGTGCAAAATTTGTTCCCCAACTTTTGACTGGTGAACAGAAGGGATATCGTGTCCGGACTTCATGGCAAAAATTATAACCGGAGATGGCAGTTGGGTGTATGCTTACGATCCTGAGACAAAAATTCAGAGTTTCCAATGGTAAAACGAGTGTTCCTCCTCGCCCTAGGAAAGCACATCCGTCAAAGTCGAACGTTAAGGTCACGCTCATTGTTTTTCTTGACAGAGCATTGACCAATCAGAGTTCGTGCCAAACAAAACGATGTATGGAGGAGGAGACAAGAAAATAAGTCAATGGTTTCCTCCTTCATCACGACAACGCGCCATGCCATACCTCGCTTGTGATCCGCGAATTTTTGGACGAAAAAGATTTCTGTCTGTCCATATCCGCCCTACTCACCGGTTTTAGCACCACGCGACTTCTTTCCAAAAATAAAAAGCGTGCTAAAAGGAAAACGTTTTGACGCCGTTCCTCATTGAGAGGGCCGCGACGGAGCAGTTGAAGACAAAGAATTTTTTCAGAAATGGTTTGAATCATGGAATCAACATTGAAATAAGTGCATCGCTAGCCGAGGAGAGTAGTTTGAAGGAGATTATTCAAATTTGATGTAAGCTTATTACTTTGTTCGTAATAAAATTATTCGCCATATTTTTTATCATACCTCGTATATCGTTATGTAAAGACCATCAAAATTTAGCAAGATAAACACAAAAACCATCAATTAAGTTTTGTAATGAACATAAAATAAGGAAAAAGTAACCCATATAAATTTTACGAACAAACATATTAACAACACATGTAGATAAATACCTTGGTATAAATCTTGACGCCAAGTTAAGGTGCAAGACATATCAAGAAGAAAAAAGAAGAGCTGAATATAGAATACAAAAACCTAGATTGACTTTCGAAAGTCACCTATGATTGTATAAAATAAATTACTTATTTATCAACCAGTTATCTAGACCAGTGTGGTGTAGTACGGTGCTCAATGGCGATGAGATTATTCTAAAGAACTAAGTGTTTTAAAATGGCAATGATCAATTTTTAGTTTTTATAGTTTGCCCCTAATGATATTGGTTTGTGACCAACTTCATTATTATCATTCCACGTGCAAGAATAAAAAATGGTCCTAGATATTATCAAACCCTACTTACTTTTGTCTTGCCAAACAATTAAAAAGCTAAAACGGATTAGCTGTTCTATTCTATTTTTAAAAACATTTTTGTCGCAAAATAGCTCTGCATTTAGTGACTGGAACCACTTAAGTGAACACTTCAAACTTCACGAAAAAATAAAATGCATTTCCGGAATCTACATCTTTGATCTGATTTCTTCTAAAGATTAGTAAAGGATGAGAATTTTACAGTTTGTTAAAAAAGAAACTAAACATTAGCGCGATGTTATTGAAAGAATTATTTATGCGATTAAATTTTTGCTACACAAAATTTAAACTTTCGTGGTTTCCGTTATAAATTATTTTAAACAAATAATGGTAATTTTCTAAAATGTATAAAAATGATGGCAAAATGTGAGCCTATCATGTCTGAACATATTACTACAACTCAAACACAAAAACAATATGCCTCATTACTCTCGTTGAGATAAATTTAAAAATGAAAAATTAAGTGATTGGGGATGTCACGATATCGTCTTTAAGTGAAAATTTTGATATCTTCTCATTCAGAAGTTTTAAATCCTTTATGGAACACTTCTGACTTCAATAAATGCTCGAAACAATAGCAGCTCAATCTATGTTAGAAATTGAAAAAAGCATTAATTGATAAAACTCAAAGCGATATAGTTATAGTTTTTGGAGAAAATGTAGCATCGTCGATGGAAACTATAAGTTATATCGTCAACAATTTAACACGCTCCTTTCCTAACATTTATGTTGCTTTAGGCATTTTATTAACAATTCAAGTATTAGTACCTTCAGCAGAGAGATCATTTTCAAAATTGAAAATAATGAAAAATTACCCGAGATTTACTATGGGTCAAAACAGATTGGCAAATTTTGCACTTATCTTACTTATAAATCAATTTCCTAAAATCAAAGCCTGAAGAGTTCAATTTATATAATTTAGCTCTGTCAAATGTATAGAATTGTTTGTTTATCTATTTATTATATCATATACGTATGGTGTATGCTTTGTTAACATGATGGAATACAATTTATATTAAAGTAGATATAATGTGCTAATGTAATTCAATTATTAATTAAAATAAGACTTTATTCACTTACTTTTCTACATAACATATCCCTCCCTAGCTATATGTTTTTGTGATATTTACCTCAAATTAATTTGTTTCTAAAAGAGATGCTAGTGTTAAGCACTATATTAAGTCATTTACCCTAATATCGTCACTACATAAAGGCGCTCATTATATATATTACCACGTCGACGCCGATTAGACTTAAGATGGGCTAGAGAAAACTGCAAGTCACAATCTCTAGCACACCTATTATTTGGATCACTTATAAGAAATGTATGAGGTAGATTAATAAGGGGTTTTCCAGATTTAGATTTGATGAAATATTCTATACATATTATGAATACTACACTGCGCGTCGAAGAAAACGGGCCACCCGTAAAATTTAGTAAATTTTGTATTTTTTTATATATTTCTTCAGTTTCTTTTAACTTGCTGTATGCTAATTAAGTTAAACGGATTATCACGTATACTGAGAAGTCTGGCCGAGCCTGTAAAGGGTATAAATAAATTCGCAGAACCTATAAAACCGTAAATTTCTCAGAATTCATTGTTTACAAATTAATGAAGTTTCGCGGAAATGATTGTTTGGAGAACTGTATCAACTTCTGTAGTGCCCTAAAAAGTTTTAAAGGTATCTTAGTATTACACTGGACTTCTTACAGTGAAGGGTGTTTCCTTAATAATGATGGGGAAATATCAAAAGTCCGTTGAGATTGTTACGCTGCTGGAACACGGAGCTAGTCAGAGAGAAGCAGCAAGACAATTAAATGTGAGTCGTTCGACTGTACACAGAACGTACCAGAGATTTGTTGAGACCGACTCTCATCAACGGAGACCCGGCACGCGTGCCAAACGAAAGACAACAGCCAGAGAAGATCGTGTTCTCAGTGTTGCTGCATTACGAGACCGGACGCAAACTGCTAGAATGCTGCAAGGCCATCTTCGACAAGCTCAGGGACCTGCAATCAGCGTTTCTACTGTGCGCCGAAGGTTAAGGGAACAGTATTTGACAGCTTGCAGTCCAGCAACAGGCCCATTACTGACTGCTGGTCACAAACGACGCAGACTTGCATTTGCCCGTGAACACCTCAATTGGACAATCGACGATTGGAAAAAGTATTATTTACGGATGAGTGCAGAATGATAATTTACGGAAAAGATGGTCGAAATAAAGTATACAGAAGGGTTGGAGAACGGTATGCTGCCTGCACTCGGTCACACCGGGTTGCTTTTGGTGGTGGCTCAGTAACGTTTTGGGCAGGGATTTCTTTTGAAGCACACAAGGACCTTGTCCTGATTGAGAAAGGCATATTGACAGCACGCAGATACGTAGCCGAGATTCTACAATATCATGTGATGCCATATGATGGATTTATTGGCAATGGTTTTCTGCTAATGCAAGATAACGCGAGACCACACACGGCAAGCATTGCAACACAATATCTTGACGAGGTTGGTATTCCTAAAATGGACTGGCCTGCTCAAAGCCCGGACCTCAATCCTATTGAGAATACATGGAGCGTACTCAAAAGCCGTGTAAGACGTCGCGTACCTGCTCCGACAACATGTGAAGAGCTTCGAAGGGCTCTCATTGAAGAATGGACCAATTTTCCCCAAAAGGACATCCAAAATGTAATCATTTCTATGCCGAATCGAATGAGAAATGTTATCCAGATCCGTGGTGGCAACACACGTTATTGGAAAGTAATATTTGTTCGTTTTTTACACTTTAGTTTAATTTTTGTTGTGATAACTGTAACTGTAACAATATGTAGAAATTTTCAATACATTTATTATTTTCTCAAATTGTTCCTTCTTTTCCATTTGCCACTCATGATAATGTCGGATTATGTGCTACAAGAGTAATTACCTCAATACACAATAGATTTGATATGATAAAAATAAGAAATGAATAATAAGATACAAATTTTCCTAAATTTTATGGGTGGCCCGTTTTCTCTGACGCGCAGTGTATATAAACACATATGAACTCTGTAATAAATGTTATAAACTGCTACCTGTTCATTTTTACCAAATTAATTCACACTGAATTTATTATCTACTGCTGTATATGGTGTAGTATTCAAAATACCTGCAAGCTATTAAATACATTTGGTGGGACCCATACATTTCTACTTGTGGTCCAAGGCTGGTATACTTAACGCTTCCACATCCAAATAACAAAACGACACTATTGATTCTTAATTTCTGAATCTTATCACTAGAAAGAAATTGTGACCCATTGCCATGACCATTATATCTAAAAAAAAAAGGGTTCAATGTTATTGAAAGTATTTATACATTAAATATTCAATTTAACACGTAAAAAATGTAGCATCTCACTCACGAAAATATATCGCTAACAAGAAGTAACTCCTCAAATTGTTCACAAGTTGGTGCCGCACCAATAAGACCCTCCCAATGTGGGGTCCAATATTTAAAAACTCTGTAGTCGTACTTCCATCCTTTTCAAATCCAATCCTGGATTAATAATGTATTTCCCTTTCTCATAATCAATACCAATTTTTACACCATTTTCTATAGTGTCTTCATGCTCTTTGAATAATGCATAAGTGAAATGTAGTGATGGCATTCGAGACACTGGATGATCTTGTAGTATATCCAACATTTCCCAAGGAAGTGCATCAAGTTTCTAAATATATTAAACTGAGTGATTACATACAACAAAAATTGTATTAGTTATTGGTCACTGAATTCAAAGATCAAAAACCAAAAAACAAAGCAATGTTTCGAATTACAATCTTTTACTACTCGCTTTTACCAAAGAGATTAACTTATCTTTTGTGTAGAACTAGTGAAGAAAGATTTTTCAGAAGAATGCACCATGAGATTTTAAAGTTTCATTTTTCGACTATTATCTAAATGTTTCGAAGATAAATGAAGCACATTAGTGAAAACAAAAGATCACCATACCTCATCAACTACTAAAATGATAGGGTGTCTTTTATACCCTGAATAATTAGCCTGATGTGCCATTTCATAAATGGATTTTGAAAGATTAATATGCAAATTCCTATCATTAGGAAAACAATATCGGACAATTTGTTTCATTTCAGTCATTTTCAAGTAATCACTTGATTTAATGATACATTTTAAAATGCATTGAATTTTTGGGAAACACAGTTTCTATAACAAATTATAATTAATATGTTATCAGTATTTATGAGTTAGGCATACATTTGAAAATTTGAAAGTAATTTTTCCACTTTCTCAGATAGAATATTTTCATCTGCATCTACAAATTTGCCAGCTAGTAAGCATCGCCATTCTTTGAGCCAAATATCCTGCATGTCCTTTACTAGGTTCTAAAAAGAATTATAATAGTTCAGTAGAAAAGCTATTTCAAATTCTTGATCGTGAAATTTAATTTACCTTAAGTCTATTGTTTATGGTATATCGAACTTTTGAATACATATGCTTATCAATATATGCATTAAAACAGTCACTTTTTTGTTTTTTACATTTAAGAAACTTTGCTTATTATCAGCTATAATAGACTCCATTTCTTCTCTAATTTGAATAGTCTTTCCACTAATTCTATCAATTGGAGCATCAACCATAACACAAAAAGGTTTTGGTTGATTTCTTCCACAATGAAATACAGTTAGGTATAAAGATTTTGTATATTGTATTTTGTCTGACGTTTCCAAGGTTTCCAGAGGATTATGTTCGGATGTTAGCTGTATTAATACCCATTCTAGAATCATGTAATTTATCTCACTATAATACCCTTCGGTGTTTAAATTATACCTTTTGGCATCTCTTTGACTTTTTGCAACATTTGTGCAATATTTTCTCTTATATCAAACTTTTTGCAATTAAAACCAATATTTTCTTTATTTATCCCAGAATTATTGGATTCAGATTGTACTGATTTTTCATGGCGGTATATCGCCTTACATCTTAAACCAGGAACATGTGATTCAGTCAAATGATAAATATTTATTAGTTCGTCCGATTCCATTAATGCTTTTCTTCTTTCAACATCTAAAATGTTCATTTAAGTTACAAGTCACACTTATGAAATAAAGTAAATAGTACTTTGATATATTGTTCCTGATGCAAAATGTACATTTTGTAACTCTTGGAGTAGATGTGAAATTTCTAAAGATTCCATTAAGTTAATTTCCTTGATCATATGTCATTAAAACACATTTTTAAAAAAATGTTTGTAAACTTTTTCTATCAGCGAATACCTGAAATACATCTAATCACATGTCTTTAGGAAAGCTGAAAGTTTTTTGACGTCTTTTTGAGAAAGGCCATATAACATCAAAGCATTATAAAAATCACAATCAATGACAATCTGGTACAATTAGTTTTAAAAATCGTGAAAACCAAATATATGTATTTCTAACATTAAGCATGCTGCGGCTGGCAAACTGTCACCTAAGGGCGAGAGGAGGGGGAATGTTACCCCTAATCACGCGGGGATCTGACATGAGAACTATTAATAAAACGGTATTTTCTCATGCCCTCTACGGTGGCCGTCTGAAATACTGACAACCGCGCGACATTTGAAATAGTTTGTATGTAGTCCTGGAAATTACTTTTCTGTTTAGTGGTTTGCTAACATATAATTTAGATAAAATTTCAGCAACATTAATTGGAAATTTTATATAAACTAATTGCTAGAAAACCAATAAACATGATGCATTTAATGATAACAAAATGACAAAATATATTTAAGACAAATAGAAAACCGGAAATATTGAAAATAAAGGTATTTATTACACAATAGTAATAGCATATCTAATAACAATAGAAGATAACGGAGTGTAATATTGAAATTGAACTTTAGATACATGAAATACAAGAACTAAATATCTATGAATAAAAGTAGTAAAATCCACAAATTGAAAAATAAAAATATCAGTCATAGTGAACGTGCAGTGTTATATCATCGATTTGGCTTAGCACAGCTTATCGATGTTGCAGACCCACTAAAAATTGTAGGTAGTGTATCCAAGAACTACGCTTTAGCCGCCCATTATTACAGCAGAAAATTAAACACAGGGACTCATTTTTACAAATTGAATGCGTAGAGCGTGCAAAATGTCCCGCATCAACTGCATGGACTCAGATGTACATATATACAAAAATTTAATTAAACAATATATAAATATAGAAGAAAAAACAACAATTTATAAAAATACAGTTGCAAATACAAATAAAAATAAACAAGTATATAAAAAATAAATATGTACAAGTTATTGGACAGAAGAAACTTCCTCCGAAATCATTGTTTGAATATGTTATGGATTCCTTGCCAGCAATTATTTTATTACAAATCACATATAGTTTTAATGAGCAAATTTGAGAATTTGCTCATTAAAAATTTTGGATTTCTGGCAAGTGTTCGCAATCTACAAAATAACCAAAAACATCTAATAAATTTAGCCAATGCATCAAATTATCCTCTAAAAATCGTTTATGACAATGTTTGGATAAATACCATAGAATGTAGGTATGCAGTTTACTCAATTACGCCCAAATTATCTCACCCTGACTGAAGACTGTCGTTTATCCTGGAGTAGTTGACATCTCCGAATCAGAAACAAGATATAGGTCCTTAAATAAAATAATAACTTGATTCAGTTGTTATTAAGCTAATAGTTAGAAACAAATTACCAGCTAAATATAATGTGAGCATTGCTACTCTTAGTAGTACTCTAGTTAGGTTTTTATGGGCAGCACCATGCCGTATGCGTTTACGCGGGCCGGCGGCTTCCCCTTCAGCGAAGCATCCCATTGCGTGTATGGCAGCACCAGGGGAGGAATGTTAAATCTAATGGTTTGAACGTTGAATTTAAACCAGACGGCTGTCGTAGATGTCGCTATAATTAAGGTTGGTAGATATCTACTTATAAATATCGACCATTATCGGATATCGGCCATTTTTGTTGTTACTTTTGTTTGCGTTGTTTGCAATGCTAATTGTTCAATTTTGTTCATTTCTATTAAACCATTAAACACATTTAACAATAATAATAATTTGGAAATAGATGGTATAACAGTGAATATAATATTCAATAATTACACAAGGTAAGTTAATATAATTTATTTTATGTTATGTACCACATTCCATAAAATAAATTTATTTGTAGGAAGGAAGATGGGAAGTGTGCACGTAATGAAATATCGTGTAATGAATTGCACATTTGAATGCAGTATAGTGCATCAATTTTTCTAAGAAGGGCAGCATTATGTGTAAAAGCATGTGGGAATCCAAACTTGCTTGAAGTGGACAAGGAGAAACTTAAGAACTTCCATATTGACGAAGCCATTATAATCCTAAGTATTTAATGAGAAACAATAGACTTTCAAGAGGAGCAATGCCCACATTATATTTAGCTGGTAATTTGCTTCTAACTATTAGCTTAATAATAACTGAATCAAGTTACTATTTTATTTAAGGACCTATATCTTGCTTTTGATGCGGAGTTGCCAACTACCCCACGACAAACGACAGTATTCAGTCAAATGAGAGAATTTGGGTGTAGTTGAATAAACTGCATACCTACATTCTACAGTATTTATCCAAACATTGTCATAAAGGATTTTTACAGGATAATTTGATGTATTGGCTAAATTTACATCTTTTGCTGGTTTTGTAGACTGCAAACACTTGCCAGAAATCCAAACTTTTTAATGAACAAATTCACAAATTTGCTCATTAAAATTGTATGTGATTTGTAATAAAATAATTGCTGGCAAGGAATCCATAACATGTTCAAACAATGATTTCCGAAGAAGTCCCTTCTGTTCAATAACTTGTACATATTTATTTTTTATATACTTGTTTATTTTTATTTGTATTTGTAACTGTATTTTTATATCTTGTTGTTTTTTCTTTTATATTTATATATTGTTTATTTCTATTTTTGTATATACATATGTACATCTGAGTTCATGCAGTTAATGCGGGATATTTTGCACGCTCTGCGCACTCAATTCGTAAAAATGAGTCCTTGTATTTAACTTTTCTGCTGTAACAATGAGTGCCTAGAGTGTAGTTGTTGGACATACTACCTACAATTCTTTACTGGGCCTTCAACATCGATAAGCTGTGCTAAGCTAAGTCCATGATATAATACCGCACGTTTACTATAACTGATATTTTTATTTTTCAATTTGTGAGATTTACTACTTTTATTCAGAGATATTTAGTTCTTGTATTTCATGTGTCTATTTCAATACTGTCAATTTCAATATTACACCAAGCGATACAAATTCTTTTTGCTTTAATTATCTTCAACTATTGTTATTAGATATGCTATTATTGTGTAATAAATACCTTTATTTTCAATATTTTCGGTTTTCATTTATCTTAAATATATTTCGTCATTTTGTTATGATTAAATGTGTCATGTTTATTGGTTTTCTAGCAGTTAGTTCATATAAAATTTCAGCAATTAATGTTGCTGAAATTTTATCTAAATTACATGTTAGAAAACCATTAAACAGAAAAGCAATTTCCATGCCTACATACAACTGTTTCAAATGTCGCGCGCTTGTAAGTAATGACAGACGGCTGCCGTAGAAGTCTAAAATACCATTTTAATAGTTCTCAGAGTCCTCGGCCTGGTTCCCGATTGATGCATTTAACATTTCCCCCATGGAGAAGACTGCAGATGACCGCTACGGATGCCAGATGTAACTGCTCGTAGAAGCCAGATGGCAAAATGCGTGCGACAGGTGCGGGCTGGTGGTTTTGTGTTTTTCGATATTTGTGTTTATTTCGCATGGTCATTTCCTTTTATTTTGTTTTATTTATTTATTTATTTTTTCCATGCTATTTACACAGACTTTTATTTTATTTTGTTATTACGCATACATTTAGTACTACTAATTAGTTTTAGGTCCGTTCAATTTCTCCGCGCATTTATTATACCTTACAATATTATAATTTTTGTAAGATTTATGTAAATTTTAAAACGCTACCAAACAAATAATTTTTGATTTTGATTTTGAATCACTGTGTGCAAGATATATAAATAAGGATAGGACTTTGTGCGATTCTTAAGGTTGCGTTTGGAAACGTGTCGACAGCACACGCTAAGGTGGGCTACTCATTTCCAATCCCAATTGATTTCAAAAGGGAGTAAGTTCTTGCTGATGAGTTATACATGTACGTAAAGAGGAAACATATGTCTGTTTCCCCTCCTATTGATGAATAATTACTCAGATTCCCAAAAATGACCTATATTTTAAGCATAGAAAAGTGACAAATAATCGAAAGTGTACGTGTATTTCTTGCTACTAATAGGCATTTGCACTCGGTAATAGAAATATAAAACGATTTTTAACAAGAAAGTAATTATTTCAAGTAGCGTTTTCGTAAACAATTGGAAATACGAAACTCCCATATGCTTAACGCTAACTACTACAGTGACCTGATTTTAATGCGGTGCTAGCAGTTCAGCAATTATTGAAAAGAGGGCGGTATTGTAAATATTAATTTTGTGAACACATTTAAGATAAGATTTTGGGATGTAATTCGATTTAAATATACTAAAATAATAATTTTTCTTAAAAAGCAAATAAAAAAATATATAAAAACTATTTTTTCGTATGGTACTTATGCAGTAGTGTAGTAAAATATTAAAAACAATTGATAGACAAACAAAACAATTACTGAAGTGATGATTATATATATTTTTCGTTTACCTTGAATGCTCATGAATCGTGCTTATTACGAAAAAATTAGTAATATTAAAAATAGGATATGTAGTATTCAGAAATTTAAATTTAAATTTGCTGCGTAATTTTAAGTTGGCTGGACTGGCCAGTTTGTAGGGAACGACGAAATGTAGTTAGTCGTGAGAGAAGTTGGTTATGTATAGATCAGAGGTATAGATTATGTATGAAGATGACGGAATAAACGTGTCAAAAACATGTGTTTTATTTATGTACAAACGAACATTAAAAGAAGGATATATATTTTTTCCTTCTTCTACAGATAATTAATTAAATTTCACATGAGTATCAATTCAAGAAATTATCCTATTTAGAATATTGATATTTTATTTTAGTATATCGTTGCAATTCTTAGAAAAAATTAAGTAGCGTATTGGTAACTTTGCATCCCATTGAATTTAGTCCAATTTAGTCTTACTGTAACATCCAAAGCGTTAAGTCCGTTTCACATTATCACATTAAGTTGTACCAAACAATTGAATACTATTTTATAGTACAATGTAAAACGCTTTACCAGTCTTTTGTATAAGATTATTGTATGAATTTAGACTGCATCATTTATCAGGGCTATTACATATGTATTATGAACATGTACAAAAATTCTGTTTATGATTCTCATCCTCGTTTCAAATTGTACCCAAGTATCACACAATATTTACAAATATTTCTCATAACCTCCAAAAAGATTAATCAGAATGGGAAATTTACTTTTACTAAAACGCTCAATAAAAACATTTGCCGACACAACCACAGTATAATGTATAAACCCATGTTTATTTTATACTGTAACAGGACTGGACAAGACGTAAACAATAGGAAAATAAGGTTAGATTGGAATACGTGCAATGCAGACTAGTGAGCAGGCGCAAGTCAAAACATTAAGTATGAAAATAGGAAAGGTTCTAATTTCATACAATGATTTTGCACAGAAAAATAGTACAGTGTTTTATATTGGACTATAAAATAGTATTCAATTTTTACGTGCACTTTAATATGATAATGTAAAACGGGCTTTAGAGTGTAAAACGAGATTGTAGTCGGTATCCGTATAATTGTTGTCGTTGCTCACATTGTTTTTTATTTGTGAATATTTTCCATTATTTTGTATTTATATAAAATACACTTTTAGTTGTCTTTTTATTTATCGAAAGTTTAGGTTTTAATCTTTATTAGTGTAGAAGAAGGAAAAATATAATTCCTTGTTTTAATTATTCGATTGTACATAAAAATAAACATAACACATAATCTCGACACGTTTATTCATTCGTCGTCTTCATAACGTAACATGCACAGATTAGAGAAACCTCCCTAATCTCTGATAACATGTTACATAATTTGTTGATGTGTACATAACAAACTTCTCTAACGGCTTACTATATCTCCTCGTTCTCGTTGCCTACCAACCTAAAATAACGGGGCAAATTTAAGTTTAAACTTCTGAATACTAATTACATTACATGTCTCTTTTGTTTTCTTTTTGTGGCAGAAATACATATTTCTTTATACACTGTTATACTTACTATTTGGTCCGAATACTGTTTAATTTTTATACATTTGAATAGATTTTTAAAGTGCAATACCTATATTCGTATATATAAAAAAATTAAAAAAACGTCATCAGAAGCTGGAACTAAAAACAATAGTGTAGCAAGTCGTTTACTAGTTAGCCGATTTCAAGTTTTTGTAGCAGTGGCTCCAGCCTTCTAGAATAATCGGTCATACGGAATTGACGTGGCAACAATCACCAAACATTGCAGGGTTTCTCTGTACAAATATGGAATTACTGCATTTATGCTTTTAACTCAATATATGCTATAAGACGGTCTTGACGTAAAATATGCACTGGTGCTTATATTATATATAGCCGTAGAATAACCATGTTACTGTGTGAAGAAACAAAACATTAACGCCATGTAATATAAAATCATTAATACGATTTTTGAGAAAATGTCCACCCGATATATTTTCAAATATATCGCTATTTTTTTGATATATCGTAACAAATGTATCGATATTTATGATTATGATATATAAACATCGATATATTTGAATGAATATCGCGATCCCAGTAAACATTTTTTAAATTTCGCGGACGGTTTGCAGTTTGTAGTTCTGGCAATAGCATATATACTCGCCATCCCATCGGATAACCACATATCTCACGTTACGAATAATATCTCTATTCAATTAAAGTAACTTTCACATACATTCCATACATTCTATTTGTTGTCCCCTTGTAAATTATCGAATCATCACACATATTAAATATGTATATTGTTCTCACATATTACCAGTTATAACCGAAGTTTTCACTTTCAAAAATTAATGACAACATAATTAACATTATAGAAGGCGAAAAAAAAAAAAGAAGAAAGAAAACAGAACGTAATAAACCCTAAGTACAAACCATCATTTATTTTATTGTAACTTCAAATTGATAAAGTAAATTGTGGAAAAAGTATGTTGTTATTAATACAGCGCACCAATTCGACGGAGGTACGATACAGAATGTAATGACACGAGGTTTACCTACGATAAACGTGCGGATACCTTCCACAGACAGAAATTGGTTAGTAATTCGATGCTAAATATTTTGAAGATCGAATAATTAAAGTTGCATCGTCTACACAAGCAACATCGTACGACTCACGATGGCGCACAGTAAAAAGGCGCCGAACTCTACCATAAAACTCAAAACGAAAACAATCTCCAAAGCAACATCGGATCTTACCAAATAATGAGAACGGATTGGCCACTACATATATTCTGTTCGCGGGCCTGCGAATAATGACATTATTTCCTCAATTCGGTGCGGTTGAATTAATAATTTTATTTCAATTACATAAAAACTTATATATCACACCCGATCATTACCCAAGACAAATCTATACATAAAGCATACAACCGAACAATAAATACAACTAAATACAATGGAAATCGATTGTATACGACATAACGCGAATTATAACAGGCTAGCGCCTATTACTGTTTTTAAAAAGAAGAAAGTTATTGAGACAATTCAATCACTAATTACAAAGTTATAATTTGGAAAACAAAAGGGTGAAACCTGTACTAACGTTAATACACGAATGTGTAATATACGAATGTGTATTACACGAATGTCTGATAACAATGCGTTCAAATAATTTATAAACTATTTCCGCAAAGTCGGCGGTTCTGCTAAAGCGGCGACGAAGCGGCTGTATCCAAAGAGTGCGTGGGCTTTCCTTGGTATTCCTATTGTTGCGTCTTATGTTACTCCTCCATCCCTAGAACGGCTCCGAAGGTGTATCCTGAGGAACGGTGATCGATCGTCCATCGATGGATTGAAGTTTCCTTTTATGTTGTAGATCGTGTCCCAATTTTTATATATAACGATACAACATACAATGATAATTAACACAATGATTATACAAGAGTTCCAAAACGAATAATTTTCTCTTGGTATTTTATCCAAGTTCTTAATTTTAACATTTTCGATATCTTCTTGTAGCTTTTTAATATTTTGCCAATTCACTTTATTTAATTTAACAGGATCAATAGTACTTTCAATTTTGCTTATGGTATTTATGCGCAATTCGGGTAAGTGGAAGACTTCCCCTTTATTAAGTCATTAGTTGACATAAATTTCTCTTTGTTTACTTCTACAGTGCAATTTACATTTAATTCTATTAAAACACTGTTTATAATTTCTAAGATACTAATTCCGCTACAGTCATAAGTTATTTTTAACAAATGTGGTGTATAAATTAATAAATGTTTAGATCCAATTTGTTGCACAATTGGTTCGTTAATATGAACACTAATTTTATTACATAAAGAATCGTTGTTCATCATTAAATTTAACAAACACTCATCCGCACTTGGTAACATTACTTCCTTACACAGATATATTTCTTCAATTTTCGGACAGCTGATGGCTCTTGAAATGTTTGTACTTTTTCCTTTTAACAGATACGATTTCGGGATAGGTACGAATTGCTTGTGATAAGGAATAGGATAGATATGATATAATTCAAAATTGCTTTTATGTAGTATAGGTATTGAAATTTTGAATAAAATTTCATCAGTGTGCACAACGTTCGCACAGTTAGATACATATAGTAATTGAAAAGATATTTTAACGGGATTAATTGTTCTGGATCGTATCAGGATTTTAATTGGTGAATAATTTCTATAATTTCCTTGATAGATATAGTTGCCGGGTGTAATTTACCAATATTCGAAAATACGATTGCATTTTCAATTTCTTTTAAAATGGTTTGCAATAATTTATTGCTGTTTTCGACATAACTGTTGATATTTTGTATTGCTTGATAGAATTTTATTTCTTCGATATCAATTTTTAATTTATCGATTTCGTTCCGTAATATCTCTTGATTGGTAGTGAGTTTTTCAAATATTTCTGTCATTCGCTTCGAGATAGATTTTAACATGGATGTGTTCCATTCTAACTGCTTATTTATATTTTGTTGGTTTTTCTCTAATATTTCAAATGCTTTGTCTATGCGTTCTTTTTCCGCGCTGTCCATAATTCCGAATAAAAAGTTTCCAACGTTCCCTATTATATCCAACGGGGATCTTTTTGTGCGTTTATAGCTAGGAAATATATTTAAAAGTTTCTTCCTTGTTTGTTCTACATCTAACATTGTTTGTTGAATTAAATTTTCAGTGACTTCACTTCTATTCAATTGACCTTTGAAAGGAATTGACAGTTTAACATAGCTAAATCGTAAAGAGCCTATGCGAATTTTTGTTCTCATAGACTTGTTTAATTGCTTCGATTTGTGTTCCTAATTCAGATGCTATAATATATAGATCTCTTGCTTTTAGTTTATAAATAAAGTCGTGCGTTTTTTGTATAATCTTGGCAGGGCCTAATTATAAGGGTAATATAAAATTTTCAATTTTGTGTACTTGAATCTGATTTGCGATTACTTGCATTAAACTCAGTATTACTAGGACCTGGATCATCTTCATCCTGTAACAGATTTTTCTTTTAAGTTTGTGTTTCGTTTTTACAGCGTTCTTAGAGTATTTTGCGCCCTTTTTTTCTTTTCCTTTTATTTTATTTTCATTTGGTTGTGTAAATGGACGTTTTGGGATACAGGTATAGGATAGTGGTTGTTTTTGGGGTGTTCTGTCATGTTTTGTTGATTGACAGATTTCGCAATTATTGATAGATATGGTGATGCTTCTCTCCATATTTGGCCAGTAATATTTTCTTTTAACGAGGTGTATACTTCATTGATACCTCTATGACATGTTTTTCCCTCGTGGTAGTATTTAATCTTCTCGAATTGATCTTCGGGATTTTGTACGTCTTCTATAAATTTATTAGCAATTTCTATTCTTAATTTAGTAAAGTTTTCTTGAATGATTTGGATGATTTCTCTTTCTATATTTTTATGTTTGAAATATATCACGTTTCTTTTATCGGGTAATAAAGCTTTTTTCATTGCATTTACTATATTCTCATGTTGGGTATTTAGTGGTAATGTTACAAATATTCTATTTTTATCAAAAACTTTCGCGTGTACAAATATCGGTATTGTTACGTTTCGCGAGGCGTCAAGTATGATTTGTCTATCGGCTAGATTTACCGGTTTTTCATTGTACGGGATTACTATTTCAACTTCACCGTTATTAGAGTGTATTGTATTATTACTATTTGTTTCTTCGTTCTCATTCATTTGCAAATCTTTAATTATTTGTTCTAATTCATTCGGGTCTATTTCATCTATATTATCTCCGATATTAACTAGTAATGATTCTGTGTCATCTATGTTAATTTGGTCTAACGTATTTACATAATTTTCAGTCATTTTAATTTTGATCCGCGATAAGGGGTCAGCTTGATTAAGTTTACTTTTTTATATTTGATTTCATAATCGAATTCGCTTAATTTGAGTCTCCATCGAGTTAATCGTGAATTTGGATCTTTGATCGAAAATAACCATTGTAGTGGTTTATGATCAGTTTTGATGATGAATTTTTTACCATATAAGTAGGGTCTAAAATGTTTACATGCCCATACTA
Source organism: Chrysina gloriosa (assembly GCA_038088585.1). Classification (NCBI taxonomy): domain Eukaryota; kingdom Metazoa; phylum Arthropoda; class Insecta; order Coleoptera; family Scarabaeidae; genus Chrysina; species Chrysina gloriosa. The sequence continues at coordinate 45,613,768 of CM076088.1, read as the reverse complement.
TTGATAGCATTTCTCTTTCGATAGTGGAATAATTTATTTCCGCTGCATTAAGGGTGCGGGACGCGTATGCAACAGGATGATCATTCTGTGATAATATTGCTCCAATTGCAAATTGAGATGCGTCTGTTAATAGTTCAAAAGGTTGATTAAAATCTGGATATTTCAATATTGGATCATTACATAACAATATTGTACATTTTTTAAATGCTTCTACAAATTCAGGGGTATGTTTTACCGTTTCTCCTTTTTTAAGACATTTAGTAAGTGGTTTCGTTATTTTCGCAAAGTTATGTATGAATTTTCTATAAAAACCTAAGAGTCCTAGGAATGATTTTATTTCACGTTGTGTTTTAGGAATTGGAAAATTCTTAATCGCTCCAATTTTATTAGGGTTTGGTTTGATTCCTTGAGGTGTGACTATATGTCCAAGATATTCAGTTTCTTTTCTAAGAAATTCACATTTATCTACTTGTAGTTTTAAATTTGCTTCTCTCAATTTTTGAAATATCACTTTGATATGTTTTATGTGTTCTTCTAATGAGGATGAAAAGATTATTATATCATCTAAATATACGAGACAAAATTTATGTAAAACTTCTCTTAAAACATCATTCATTACGCGCTGAAAAGTCGCGGGTGCATTTTCATTTTTAAACCAAAGAGTAATCTTAAATATTCAAAGTGTCCATCTTCAGTGTTAGAAGCTGTTTTCTGAATTGATTCTGGATGCATCATTATTTGGTGGTAGCCTGAGGCAAGGTCTAAAGTAGTAAAATACTTGCATCGGCCTAATTTGTCTAAAATGTCTTCTATATTTGGGATAGGGTATCTATCATCAATTGTTTTGTCATTTAGGGCTCGATAATCTATTACTAAGCGCGTTTTTCTTTTTCCACTTGCGTTCTTATTTACTAAATTTACGGGTGAACCCCATGGGCTTATGCTGGGTCTTATTACATTTTCATTTAGTAATTTATCAATGTGATCTCTAAATTCGCGTTTCATTGTATAAGGGAAACGTCGTGCTCGTTTAAATATTGGGTCGCAATTTGTTTTAATTTCATGTCTTACGTTGCTATTACATGTTAGTTTTTCATCGGGTTTTTTAAATATATCTTTATAGTTTTTACAAATATGTAAAATTTCATGTCTTTCCATTGCGTTTAAATGGTCAGTTCGTATCATATTATTTAAATTCTGTAATGAATCTTGTTCAGGGATTTGGTATTGACAAACATAATAATTTTCTAAAGGTGTTATGTTTACTGTTTTAAGTTCGATTATCTTTTCTTGTTCCGTTAAATTTTGTACTTCTATTACTGTTTCGCCATTGTGTACTTTACTAATACAACTTGGTATATTTATTTCTTGATTACAAATTCCATCTATTAATACTTCACCTTGTACATAGTTTACTGAAATGTTTTTTAACATTGCGGTTTTTCCGGGAATTATTAATTTCTGCGATTGTCTAAAATTTAGTGGTATTTTATAATTATCTCTTACGAGTTGTCCTCTATTTAAATCTAAGTTAAATTTCATCGCTCTTAAATCATTTAGTCCAATTATACCGTTATAAAAATTATGAAATTTATGAATAATCATTTTTAAATTTCCTAATGATTTTAGTTCATTAAAACATGGTATTACTGCGTATTTATTTAAAGTTAAAATGCCTTGTGCTGTTTTGATTTCAAATTCTTCATTAAACACATTATGGGGGTAATATTTTTCTACAATTTTTGGTTCTATCATTGATATACTGCTACCAGTGTCTATAAGTAATTTCATTGGGGGATTTTTTATTGCTATATAAGGTAGTTCATTTATTGCTAATCTATTGAGTTCTCCGGCGAGGCAGGTATTATAAAATTTTCCTCTATTTCCTCTTCTGATAGTTGTTGTTCAGTTATTTCGGGATTTGGTGGGACATCTAAGGGCATATACCATCTTCCATCGTTTTCATTATAAATAGGAGAGTTTTCATATTGGCTCTCTTCTGTGTTGTATAATTCGTCGGTATTTATTTGAGGTCGATCAGTTGGATGAAAATCGAAATTCCTTGGCCTAAAGTTAGATGACTTAGCTACTGCTGTCGATACTCCGGACATTGGTGTGGGTTTCGGAAAGTTTGTCGTTTTATTTGGTTCCCATACATTTTGATGATTGCTGGGGTAATAACTGCGTTGTTGCGAATTTGCTTTTGCGAAGGGATTAGCTTCGGGATGATTAAATCGATTTATTTGTGGGTTTTGGAATCTTTGGACGAAGTTCTGTTGTCCAGACGGGAATTTATTGATAAAAGGATAATTATTTTGGTATTGCATATGATTTGGATTTTTTATCACTTGTGGCGGTCTGTTTGGCGTTGTATTTGTATTATTTGTTTTTGCATTTTTAACATAATTTTATCTGGCTTTAAAATTTAAGGCGTCTTGACAATAACCCATTGCTACTTCTAATGTTTCGGGTTTTAATGGCTTTACAAAAATTTGTATATCTTCAGGTAAGTTCAATAAATAAATTTCAAGTGCTGTTTGAGCGTAAATTTCTGCTCGTTGTACTTTATGAGTTACTTCTATTGTCTGTCCTAATTTTGTCATTAGTTTAGAAAGCAAATCTTGTATTCTATAACCAAAAGTTATTGGGTCTTCTTTCGTGTGAATTCTAGTATTGTTAAACTCTTGAGCTAGTTGACCTAAATCTCGTTTATCTCCAAAATATGAAAGTATCGCTTCTCGTACCGCATTCCACGTATTTAACTCGTTTCGCGAACATATTAAAACTTTAGCTCTGTCTCTTAATTTTCCTAATATAGTGGCAAAAATAAGCTCTTTAACTTCGGGATTATTCGAATATTTTCTACAGATTCTATCGCAAGCACTATTAAATAAGTTTACGCTACTCGTTTCTCCATTAAATATAGGTATGGAGTCTAATTCTATTTTGAATAACTGATAGTTTAATTCTACCATCGTCGTTTCGGTTTCGTTTCCGGTTTCGGTCAAGCTAAGGTTGTGGACTGATTCTATCAATCCCTCCAGCTTGTTTGTTTACTTTTTCACCAATTATTGGTGTGGGTATTTCACTATGAAATTTTTCCAATAGAAAGGATTTTTTCCAATGACGGGAAAGTGACTACTATAGTCGAAGTGATTCGTATCGTTAATACAAGTAAGGAAAAAGTACTCACTTTGCTTCTGGGTTGGCAAGCTGTTTTCGTTTCTTCCTCCCTCGTTGTCCTCCTGGATCGATGCCTGCTGGTTTCTTCGTTGAGGTTCTTTTTCAACCTTGAAGTGCGAACACACCAATTTTTACGATAAAAATTGTAAATTGATCTGGATGACTGCGCCAATTATAACAGGCTAGCGCCTATTACTGTTTTTAAAAAGAAGAAATTTATTGAGACAATTCAATCACTAATTACAAAGTTATAATTTGGAAAACAAAAGGGTGAAACCTGTACTAACGTTAATACACGAATGTGTACTATACGAATGTCTGATAACAATGCGTTCAAATAATTTATAAACTATTTCCGCAAAGTCGGCGACGAAGCGGCTGTATCCAAAGAGTGCGTGGGCTTTCCTTGGTATTCCTATTGTTGCGTCTTATGTTACTCGCGAATGCTACGCGATTGTAAATAAGCATCGTAAAAACCTATCATGCTAGAATTGATTTTATTTTTAGATATTAGTGGTAAATATGGGTGCTAGCGCTACCTATAATTCCAAAGCATAAGCATAAAACATTAGTTCAATTCAGTTTCCGAAGTTATGGAAATGGCGCTTTCCCAACACGCCCTTAACGAATCCCGGTAATTGTTGCGCTATCTTCAAATGAATTTCCGCGTGCTAACAAGAGGGACGCATATGATCTTTTAATTAGAGAAACAAAGATAAGTATAGGGAATAACTTTTTGTATTTACTTGGAGATCTGTAGTAATCTGTTAATTCGACCAAGACAATTCATAATTTCAAATATTTTCGATACGTCCAGGATGTGTTCGCATCCTATCGTTCCACGATTCACAATCGTCGCCACTGGTCACGTACATACAATTTCAATGAAAGATAAAATTCATTCTCCATCATCTCCCATTATGAACTATACCGTTTTTATCTAAATAAGAGTTATTACGTCCATTCAACATTATTATAGATAACTTGGCTCATGCCAATCTCGTGCATTCACTAGAACTATTTAACCTTCCTATACTCACGCATACGGTCTGAGACCGACTTATATAATATAGTATACGTCTTTCATTTTGACGTGAGTATAGGAAGGTGAAGAAAGTGGATTCTAGCAAGTCTATATTAAATTTATGCTGGTACTATTGAAATGGACCAGTCTTGTTTTATATTGGACGTCTGGAGGTTATTTCTGCTAGCTACGTTTCAAGCAATTGATGCGATAATCTCATGCACAACCTCCAATGGGTAGTGGCTTGGATAAATATCCTTCTCAATTTAAATCTTAGTTTGTTGATTTGTGGAAAATAGAATGAGTACAATAAATTGTTTTTTTATGATATACGATTAATATGTATCAATATAATTTGTATTTGGGAATCTATTTAAACATAAAGTTATCTACACTTAATATAAGCTGAATTACTTATTTCGCTTCTCCTGTGAGTACAGTTTTAATAGCTTTCATAACTGTTGGAATAAGTTCCAGATGTTTATCTACACATTTTACAGCACAATTTTCAAACATTACAGTATATTTATTTACCTGAAAATATAATTATTAGAACATGTTATATTAAGCTATAAAGTAATACTTCTGAATCTGATGGATTAGGTCCGACTTTATCTTTAATGGTGTCATTGCAATCCATAACACAGCGTTGAAGTCTATTTTGTAAATTTTCAAGTTCCTTTTGAACATAACTTTGTGATTTAGTTAATGAATTTCCACAGTTCTCTACACATCTTTGAACACTTTCCAATGAAGCGGATGTATCATCGCAACATTTTGCTGCACATCTATGCATATCTGCCTAAGGCAAAACTGTCTTCATATAAGTTTACTTATTAATACAACTTTACCTGCATTCTTCGTAAATATTCTTTGTCTATTTCATTAACCATTTTTGTCATTTCTTGTTCTACCCGTTGCCTCTGCTGTTCAACCATTATAATCTATTTATTATGATAATTACTAAATTATATACCATCAATTACATAACCTACAAAACTTAGAAAACTTTGAGTTGGACCGAGGAACTGAAAACTTATAACACAACAAGGGATTTAATCTCTCTACGGCGGCCGTCCGAAAATACTGACAAGCGCAACATTTGAAATAGTTTGTATGTGGCATGTAAATTATTTACAGTTTAATGGTTTTCTAACATGTAATTTAGATAAACAACATTAATTGCTGAAATTTTATATAAACTAATTGTTAAAAAAACCAATAAACATTACACATTTAACGATAACAAAATGACATTAGAAATAAAGTACTGGCAATCTATTTAGGAGAAATAAAAACCGGTAATATTGCAAATAAAGGTATTTATTACGCAATATGATGATGAGCGGTATGACTGCGAAACGCGCGTGCGAATAGTGAAAATAGTTTTCTAATTATGCACAAATTTCCCACGGCGGGCTAGCCGAGTGCGCGATAGCAGCTACTACAGGAGTTTGTGGCAAAACAAGTAGTCTACTTCTGTAGAATCAAAATAGCTGCAAAAATGCGCAATTAGTACATTATGGCCGTATTTCGTAATTGAACTCTCATATGTACGAACATCTAACACAATCGATTCAATTTGTTTTTTTCTTTAATTTATTTCAATACTGCATATAATTTTGGGTAGAAACTAAGAATTTCAATTGTACTGGATATTATAGCATTTTTATTATTAATTATTACTTATAAACTTTATATACCCATTATTTCAAATATCTCCCATGAATAATGATAAATTTATGTTTAGCCATGTTTAGCTTATGGACAGGTGCAGGCTATATAGCATATCGGCTCCGAGCCAGATTTGTGGGTAGCCTCCTCGCTTGCTATTATAGTGCGTGCACTAAAATTTCATGCATTATTGGATATTTGTTTGTGTTTTCATATTAAGTAATAAATAGATATGCTATTTATTATAAATTCGTTGTAAAAAATTACTTTATTTTAGTCCATAGCCAATGCTTAATCATTGTTTTAATACGTAATAAACACAATTTATTTTACTAAAAATAATAGGGAAAACAGCTTCGTTAGCATCACCTAACGAGCCGCCACTGGTTATCACTCTCAGACAGTGTTTGTCTGAAAAGATTCATTTGTAAATATTAAAAACTTCTAGTCAGGGATATGAAATTGGGATTACGAAACGGGCAACAAACATAGTATGTGGACCACTCCGTCGGGCCGGAGTAAGAGGATCTAACAACCAAGAAGAGTGCATGCTTTAATTTTCCGTAGATATTTGAAAAGCCGCGTTAATTTTAGAGGAAAAAGTCACATTCGTTCTGTGTTGTGTTGTTCGTAAGGGTCTGGGTGAAGAATTGAATTCGATAGAATGTAAATAATTTGGTAAGTATAAATTTTAAACGAGAAAAACGAGGTAGAAAATGTCAAAAACGTTTCAAACTAACGTTTTGTTTTATTTGTATACGCAATGATTTTTGTTAGCGGTTTGAACGCCGGTTAAAGCTAGAGTTTTCTGACTACCTCATAATTTTAATTTAAACCAAAAGTTAAGTACATAATGACGGTTTCTACTTAGTTATAATTTTTTTTTATTTTCACACTGTTGTCTTCAGAGAAGTTCTCACCCTGAACTAGGCTGTTTCTGAGAACCCGAACACAACCCGACTACGGATAATGCTGTGTTGTAATGTTCTTTTTTTTTTTTTTAGGGCTGTAGCCTGCAGTCGAAGACACATCAGATAACGTTTTTTGCTTGTGCTGGTTGATTGCTTGGTGAAAGCTGTTAACTTTAATATACAAGTTGTAAGTATTCAGGCTACACAACTGGTATTAGAGCAAAGTGTCCGAAGGCTTTGTTAAAAAGTATCTCTTTAGCTTCCCCACAGATTCATACTACCATGATCTGTGGAAAATGATATGCAACGTAGACTCTTCTCTAACTTAAAAATTCTGGCATGAGGATCGCTTTGTAGATTCAGATTTTGTAAATGAGGGGAAAGACCAATTGAAAGTTGGGGCAGTTCCATATTGCATTATTGGAAGATCTTCCGTTTCCCGATGCGAATAGTAAGGTAAGTACAGAGAATGCTCTGTTTACTTTACCTCAAAACATCCACAACTACTTGTGGATGCTTGGAATAAAGTAACTCCTCACATTTACAAAATAATGGGGTAATAAGTAATTTTGGTAACGATTTTCAAGACCATAATTACACACAGCACAACTGCGATTATTTAATTTTAGAAAAGTGTGTCCCTTTTCTAGTCTATAAATTTTGCAGGCACAGGCACAGGCACAATCAAAAAGATGTATCTGATGGACACCCTCGCAAGATGAGGGGGTTGAAGAACAAATAATTTTGTTTTGTTTATTTATATATTCATTCTTGCTTTTTTTTATTTTTATTGATGGTGCAATATGTATTTATTCAATTTATTATATTTTACAGAATATTTAGTGGTTTTCTATGTTTAATTTATTTTATATTTTTATGATTATGTTTTATAGAATGTATTTATTTATTTAACAATAAAATCGTTTATTTTCTTCTAAAATGTGTTATCTAGCCAACAGATAAAATATAAATAAAGTGAGGATAAATATAGAATGAGGAAGTATGTAATTTCAAAATTTACCGCCATATAATTTTAAAATTTAGCGGCTTGGCGTCTATTTTGCACTCCTCTGCCAGGGAGCGCTGTGATTCCGTTGCCAAGATTTAACATGGGGGCTTTCATTTCTTATAATTAGTGTTCTGTGCTTCTAGTAGTAACAAAAGAATAGCTTGACAATTTAACAAGATTTTGTTGCTAATTGTAAATGCAAAACACCTAATTGTTTAATAGACTAAAATGTAACATTCCAGAATAACATTTTTAAATGTGATAATTTTTTAAAATATACATATTACTGTTCGCGCATTGTTCTTGTTTACCTTTTCTTTCTTTGTCCATCTCAGTCCATCTCCACATTTCCATCGTACACTGTTATTGTCCCTCTAGAAATTTTTTCAAATTGTCTTTAAACGTTTGCCAAACAAAATACAAAACAAATGTCAAATAAGTACATACCTAACAAGTTGTTAGTAACAACACTTTTATAAAACGGTGAACTCGCACTAGAATTTAGGTACAGGTAGGGATGTTCTATGTTTAGGTAGGTGCATCAGCGGGCAGGGGAAGGAAATTTTGGGACATTTCAGAGCAACTTACTCCATCCTATGCTCCATCAAATGGAAACCGGTGCAGATGCTTTAGAACAGTTGGTGCTGTTTCGAGTAGCTTTTTTGTCGAAAGGAAAACGACTATTATCCCCATTTTACTTGTTACTCAGTGGTATTCATAGCAGATAATATTTGATTTCTATTGTATTCAATCATACAATAGATTTTACTCGTATTGCATTCTTAAAACTTTATTCCATATATGTATTTCATTGTATCGGTTATCAGTGGTGGCTGTAGTGGAAAAGTTGGCATATGTTTAGAAAACAAAAGCACGATAGTTCATAGTTCATTGCGAAATAAAAGTCGGAGCGATTCATTATTTATTTATAGAGAACCTCCAAACAATGTATTTCCAAATTACAATTAAATAGCGTGAACAAAACTAACCAGAAAAACAAAATGGCCGACCAACTATACCGACATCTACGGCTGCCGTCTGATTTAAATTCAACGTTCAAACACCAGCACACTAACTATAAGAAATGAAAGTCCCCATGTTAGACCTTGGCAACGAATCACAGCGCTTTAAATAAATACATTCTACAAAAGATAATCATATAAATATAAAATAAATTAAACATAGAAAACAAATAAACATTCTGTAAAATATAATAAACGAAATAAATATATTGCACCATCAATAAAAACAACCAAAAACATGAATATATAAATAAACCAAACAAAATTATTTGTTCTTCAACCTCATCTTGCGAGAGTGTCCATCAGATACAGCTTTTTGCGTGTGCCTGTGCCTGCAAAATTTATAGACTAGAAAAGGGACATCCTTTTCTAAAATTAAGTTATCCCAGTTGTGCTGTGTGTAATTATGGTCTTGAAAATCGTTACCAAAATTGCTTATCATCTCATTATTTTGTAAATGTGAGGAGATACTTTGTTACAAGCATCCACAAGTAGTTGTGGATGTTTACGGATTATAACATAAACAGGAAGTTTCTTCTTTTTCTGGTAAAGTAAACAGAGCATTGTCTGTACTTACCTTACTATTCTCATCTGGAAACGGAAGATCTTCCAATGATGAAATATGGAACTGCCCCAACTTTCAATTGGTCTTTCCCCTTATTTACAAAACCTGAATCTACAAAATAGTCTACGTTGCAAATTATTTTCCACAGATCATGGTAGTATGGATCCGCGGAGAAGCTAGAGAGATACTTTTTAACAAAGCCTTCGGACACTATGCTCTAGTACCAGTTGTGCAGCCTGAATACTTGCAACAGTCCTTCTTACAACTTCTATAGTAAAGTAAACAGCTTTCACCAAACAGTCAAGCAGCACCTACCTCGTTTTTCTCTTTTAAAATTTATACTTACCAAATTATTTACATTCTATCGAATTCAATTCTTCGATCACCCTTACGAACAACACCATCCGTCTTTATCTCTGAACAACACAACACAGAACGAATGTCGCTTTTTCCAGCGGGGAAGACCCGGCCCTGCACCCTCCTATCTCAGGGGAAAGGCTGCTGAAGTCTTGCAGCCTTGGGGGTCGATAAAAGAAAATTTAGCTCGGGGAGGGGGTCGATCTTGGGGATCGACGACTATCTGAACTGTGGGGTTATCACTGGCGCGGGCTCTATCCCACGCGGACTTCAGGAGCTGCTCTAGAAACTCACGCAGAATCGGAATGTTTAGATCTCGATGAATCTGTACATTCCTTACGAAGTAGGGAGCGTCGACTAGGATTCGGAGAGTCCGGTTATGCAGGACCTCCAATTTTTTCATGTGCGTCTTCGCAGCTGAGGACCAGGCCATAGCGCCGTAGGCCAACAGCGGCCGGAGTGTCATCTTGTACAGAAGCAACTTGCTGCCTAGGTGAAGGGGACTCCTTCACCCTAGGAGGGGAGTAGCATGTTGCGAGCAGTGATGAATCGGGAGCGGACCTCATCGACCTGCTTCTTCCAGATGAGACTCTGGTCAAAGTGTACTCCTAGATACTTTACGTCAGGGCTCCAGGGAACCGCGACATTTCCATCGCGGATCTCTTCTCCTGGGGGCCTACGTCTTCTCGTGAATAAAATTGCTACGCATTTAGATTCGTTTACCCTCAGTCTCCACCGAGTCGTCCACTTCAGGAAATTGTCAGTAGCCTTCTGGAGGCGTCTACTGATCAGTTTCTCGCTTCTGTTGGCTGTGAAGATGACTGTGTCATCTGCATAGACAGCAATCTCTGTAGCGGGCTCTCGGGGAGATCTGACATGAAAATAGGAAAAGCCGAGGTCCCAGGAGTGATCCCTGCAGAACGCCAGACCGAATCCCACGGGTGCTCGACTTCATGGTTTGGTATTTGCTGCAGAAGGATCTGTCAGCCAAATACGACCTAACAAGCCTAATCATTGAGGGGTTTATGTTCGAAACGATCATTTTGTGGACCAGCCCATCGTGCCAGACTGTGTCAAAAGCACTCGGGAGATCTAAGACGATGGCTCCTACGGAGTCTCGCCTCTCGAGTCCGTCTCTGATGTAATCCGAGAAGCGGAGCAGTTGGTACTCTGTGTACAGTCCGGCTCGGAAACCGTACTGTTCATCTTGGATGATGCCTGAATCGTTAGTGAGTTCCGTTAGCCGGGTCAGAATGACAGCCTCGGCTATTTTCGACAAGTTGGAGAGAAGGCTTATCGGTCTGAAGTTTCGGGGAAAGTGGTGATCTTTCCCGGGCTTGGGGATGTTGACGACTTCAGCATGCTTCCAGCCAGAGCAAAAGTGCTGGTATCGGAGTACCGCGTTGATGGGCCAGATTGGTGATACAATCTGACCCTGGGGACTTCTTATTTTTCCGGCTTCCGATGGTAGCTCGGATTTCGTCGAGGGTAGCTCGCTCGAGGGGCGTTCCGGGCCGGTTTGCCAGTCCGTTGACCACCTCTTCCACTTTGTCACGGTAGTCCTCCTCCTCATCATTGTCGTCTGCGTGGGGAATGCTGCGGAAAATCTCTTCGAGATGATCCGCGTGGATCTCGGCCTTCTCCTCGACGGAGAAGCCCAAATCGTGGGCGCCTTGAAAAGATCGGTTTGGAGGGTTTCTGCGGGGATTTCTAAGGGCCTTGCAGATCTTCCACAAGGACCCGTCGTCGGTGGTGAGAGAGATTACTTTGTCGTGCCAGACCTCCTGGTCGAACTCTCTTATAGCTTTTGTCGTCGGGGTGGAGGGTGGTTTGCGACACCTTTCTGGCGCGTCTGTGCGTCGCACGTACTGCACGTAACGCCCTGCTAGGCAGTTCGTTGGCAAAGCGGCGGGGGAGTATTGTAGTATAATAATACACAAATGGTTAATTACCATTAGAAAATTCATTTATTACAATTCAAGTTATCAAAATCACAGTTAAGGTTGAGGTTATGGTCTTCATTTGACATTTGATGTAGCTTTGGGGTTCTATTTATACCTTTTCGACGCCACGCCCATCACCAGCATTTTATTCCCCTACGGCAATTATCTCATTAAATTAACTGCAGCCAGAGACGTTTAATGGGAGAAATAAATGCCACCAGAAATAAAAATTTGTTAAATATTTTATAAAAGCATAATATAATGGATAAATAGAACTTTGTTAACATTTAAAACACGTCTCATACAACAATTATACATTACAAGAATTCACATAAATTTACTGGAAATAACCTAGGATACATCGACGTACAGTACAGTTTTCTATAACAGCAATATATTTGGATGGACTGAAGTCAAGGTGAATTAAAGTTTCGTTTCGGAGACAACGGAGAACTACAAGAATGTAGTCCTGGTTTCGAGAAGAAATAAAAGTTTGTTTGGTTAACGACATATGAGTTGCCAATTTAGAAAAGTCAATAAAGAAGTCTAAAATATATTTCCAAAAAAAAGGTTGAAAGTAGAAGTATTAGTAAGAAAAGAACCTCACCATACAGAAGAAGAAAGAATTGATAAAAGGGAAGAATCCAGAAGCTGCGTCGAGAAAAGAAGTGAAGAAAGGAGATACAGGAAGAACCGTCAACGGAAAATTTACACACATACATTCACACACACTAAAATAGGTAAATATATCGATTTTATATTCAATATTTCCAAATTTATAAATATAAATTGTTATAATTTATGCTTTTATATCATTATTTACGAGCTAGACCGGTGCAATTTACACCAAAAAAAAATTAACAAAATTCTCAGTACAGTATGCTAGATGAGTCGTTCAAAGCCTTCGTGATAACCTCAGTGAGATAGCGCGCGGCCTCCTCGAAACTTGCCACGTCTTCGATGTTTTCGGCGACTCTAAGATATTCGGTGACTTTGGAAGAGAAGAGCTCCCAGTATGTATGCCGCCGAAATGTTTCTCCCAAATGTAGTAGCTCACTTTCTATCGTAACTAGGATGGGGTTGTTATCCGACGAGAGGTCTGCAACGCTTTCGACGATCACATTTGCGGGGATGTCTTTGGTCAGAAGCAAATCGAGAATGTCCGGGGGTGCACCGTCACGGAAGAACGTGTGGCTGTCGGGGAGATGATAGGTCAAACCTAGGGCGTCCATAATGACTAGTAGATGGTTACCACGGGGGTCAGTCAGTCTACTTCCTCAGAGAGTATGCTTCGCGTTCAGATCCCCCACGATCAGCACCGGGTCGGAGCCGGTGAAGATGCGGTCAAAATCCTCACGCCGGACAGGCTCTCTGGGTGGCCTGTCGACTGAGTAGATCTTTAAAGGGCCAAAATCCGTCCAGATCATGACGGCCGTCGCTTCAAGAGGGTGGAGCGGCGGCACGACGACTTCGGATTGACGGATAGAGTTTTTGACGAGTAAAGCCGCGGCCCGTCAAGCGATCTCGACGGTAGCATGTGTAATTTACGACCTCGAGATTGTCTCCAGGACGGAGCCAAGTCCCGCGTTCCAGGCAACCAATTTGGACCTACCTTGTTGATTTGTGTTGAATAATCTATTCATTGATTATTCCCGGACGTTTTCCGGCCTTTAGTCTTGTGCTTCTTGCCGGCGGATACCCATCCGGCGCCATATTTCCTTGATCCGGAATCGGAGACCGACTCGGATACAGAGGAGTGGGGAGGAGGAGGGGGAGCTGCTGAGCTAGCGGCGAGGACTGAAAGCAATTCGTTTTGAATCTCGCGCAGGACCTGTCTGAGATATTCGTCCGAATAGGTGAAATCGGGAAAAAGAGCCGATTTTGGGCCTGGGTGGGGATGTCGATCTCAGACTAGGAGGCAGAGATGTCTTCGGACATTCTGTCCTCCTCGTCGCTCTGGGAAGAGAGGGCGGGGAAGTCCTCAATGAAAGGGTGGTGACGGCTGCTCGCCATCGGGTTTGGGAAAATCCTGAAGGGGACCGGTTGCAAACAAGATGAAGATATAAATATAAATAACACACACTGGACGCTGAAAAATCGACCGTGTCAACTTTCCACCGTCAAAGAATACTAATTGATCTACTTGATTTTAATATTTCAGTGACTAATGCGTTTAAGAATAAACTAAACATATTCTGCAGCTTTTAAGAGGCTTTTATTTATTGATCTGAAGAATCATACGAATCGGCTACTCCAGCGCACGGAGAGAGCGATTTGCACTCGGACGGCGAGAAATTGAAAAATCAACTTTTCACCGCCACCAAACCTTTATCCGTCGCGAAGTTAACAGTAATCGCAAACAATTTTTAAAATTCAGCCATAAAAAACTACGTAAACCATTCAAAAACACTCACCCGTGTATTTCGCGCTGGAAACTCCGCACACGGACTGAAAACTCCGAAACTCCGCGCGCAATTATCGTCCGTAAACAGACGTACGCAGCAGCGTATCCGTATCTCAGTACACGTTCGCCGTGGATCCTCCTTGGTTCGGCACACAGACTGACTTCTGAATCCTCGATGTGTTACCATTGTAGGCTACGATGAATATGTACAAACTTAAGACCTTTTTCAGTCGTTATTTGCGGATGGGCAGGTTTAATTTTAAGCATAAACATTCATACATCCCTCTTGAATGCCCCTGCAAAATTGTACGCAAATCCATCCACCAATTTTCCCGCTATACCGAAATAAACAGTGCGACCGAAATCGGCCAAATGCCGAGTCGGCAGTCATGGGACTCATCGTTATAACTTTTTAATAATTAAATTAGACCCCGCCCCTTAGACAAAATTCGTGCGGAATTTGTTTATTTTATTGTATATAAACCCGGCGTTTTCGCGAAAAAAGAGAGCAGTACACCTCTAGCCTTCGTTGCAATAGGACGTGTTTACGCGCTCTATCAACCCGTTCGCCAGTTTAGTACATCTTTCTTTCATTCGTGCATGTGATCTAGTGTTCGCGCTGCGTCTCGTGTACGTGTGTGTTTTCTGTGCTGTGCAGTGTTCGCGCATTGTGCCGCATTGCTTCTTTTGAAGCAACGCAGTTCGTCGCACTCCGCAGCGTACTAGAATTTATTCTAGTGCGCCGCTTTCGCCGAAATGGCCGCTTCTAGCGCCCAAGAGGCCCCCACGGCCTCTTCAGGACCGTCTTCACTCCGTTCAACGGCAGGAGCCGTTCCCAAATCCGCTCGTCAGTTAAGGAGCCCCAGCGATCGTGTAAGTGCTAATGCTGGTTCCGAGAACTCAGAAATGCTGTCGTTGATTCCAAGAATCTCGGTGAGAGCACAAACGCTTCCAGTGGCTCGAAGAATCTGCGTTCCAAAACCAACACCAGGAATTCTGTTGTGGACAACGCAAGGGATCTTGCAGGTGTTCGAGACGAAATCGCTCGCTTGCAAGAAGCGATCGCCCAGATCTCAAACTCTGACTCAGACATGGGGTTAAAATCCATTACGTCAGAGCTGCAAAGAAACAAATCGTTGAAGGAGCCAAGACTAAGCCAGTACCAACTGGTGGTACTGGCCTCCAATCTGTCTCGTCCACGGAGGTTCACTCCAATATGAAAGGCGGCCGTGTGCCGCCCGTCGTTTTGCGGAAAAAACCCAAAGTGGACTTCGCTCCGAACCGAAATCTTACGGCGAGGTATCCGTATCAAGAAGTCGGTGAATACCAACATCGGCATTCGGATTCTACCCACTACCCCAAACGATTACCGCGCACTGGTAAGTGCTTTATCGACACTAAACTACCAGTTCCACTCGTACGCTCTCCGGGAAGCGAAACCGTTCCAAGCCGTGCTCCGAAACGTGAGAGAATTCCCCTCTGAGGAAGACGTCGCCGAGGATCTCCGGCAGCAGCTATTCGAACACGTCCAATGCAAACGCATGGCGAAGGGTCCAAACCGCATTCCGATCCCTCTTGTTTTCGTAGAACTGCCGAAAACTGAGGAATCAACGAAAATCTTCGCGATCAAAAACGTTTGCGGGCTCGAAATTACCGTCGAGTCTAAAAATGTCTCCAAAGCCTTCGCCACGCAGTGTCATCGCTGCCAACTATACGGGCATGGTCAAAGGAACTGTCACGCCGCACCTCGCTGCGTAAAGTGCGCCGGCGAACATCCCTCATCGGCTTGCACAAAACCGAAGAAGGATTTGGCCACTTGCGCCCTATGCGGCGGCGCACATCCGGCCAACTACAAGGGGTGCCCAAATGCGGCGCACAACGAGCCCGTCACCGTCGATTGAAAGGCGAAGAACACCTTCACCTCCAAAAAGCTCCGACCAAGAAAGCGGAAAAGACAGCTAAGTCTGTTTCTTCCGCGGCCGAGCCTCAGACAGGGCCCTCCAAAGCTCCGGGAAAATCAACCCCCAGTTCCTCCAAAACCACCCCCGATTCTTCCAAAACACTTCCGGTTCTTCCAAAACCACCCCTGGTTCTCCCAAAACCAACCCCACCGTCTCCTTCTCTCAAAAGGTGAATAGCATCCTTGTCGCCACCCCGGCGAAAAACGCGAACATGCCCAAAAAGGGAAAATCCCACCCCCTCTCCCTCCCCAAAAACGCAGGTTCCGGCGAAAAGTGCCGATACTTGCGCGGCCCGCCCTCTTCAAAGCCCGGTCTCCCAGCCGGCAGCGGAACCGCAAGGCACCTTCGCCCAAATCATCGCCCTGGTCTCCAACATCAACTAGACCAAAGCGTTCGAGGTGGGGATGAAACTCATCCCCCAACTAGTAGCGTGTAATTCGTTAGCAGAAGCTGGTGCGGTGTTCGCCAGTAACATTTCCAACATATTATCAATCTTCAATGCCTAGACACCAAAGGCTCCCGCAATCCCTACAGGCAGCTTTCTGGAATGCAAACGGTCTCTCGTCGCGGAGGGATGAGCTGCTGGAATTCTTCAGAGACACCAACTGGACGTAATTCTAGTATGCAAAACCCACCTCCGCCCTTCCAATCGATTCAGCCTCCCCAACTTCAGCTTCTACCGATCAGACAGGGGACACGGTGGGGGCGGTGGCACAGCGATTCTCATCAAGCAATCGTTACGCCACCATGTGAACTTCACCCCATTCCTGCGTCACATTGAAGCAACAAGCGTCACCGTCGAGACAGCTTCCGGAGCCTTAAAGCTGGTGGCGGCCTATAACCCCCGGCGTTCGAATTCTTGAAGAGGTTCTGGAAGAACTCGTCCAAGTGGAACTCGCTCCGCGCTAATACAAAATCTTCTTCGCCGTTACGTGGACGAGCACGAGCTCATGGTCGCGAGCCCAGCCGAGCCCACCATCTATCCGGCCAACAGAAGGCCGAATGTCCTCGACATCGTCGTGATGAAAAACGTCAGCGAAGTTACCACCCTTAACGAGCTCTCCTCCGACCACAACCCAGTACTTCTTCAACTGGGGGAGGTAGCTGGAGACCCCGACGTCCCGTCCACTCGGACGATTATCTCATGGCCAGCCTTCATGGCCTACATTAAGGGTAACTTAAGCCCCATCACGGCGATTGAAAATTCCGAAGAGCTCGACTCAGCGGTCACCACCCTCAGCGAGAGCATACTGAGCAGTCTTCGGTATACTTCAAACACTATTCCCGTACGCGGCAAGAGGACATTCATCCCCCAGGATATCCGGAACGCGGTACGAGAAAAGAACCGCTTTAGGAGACCATGGCAGCGGACGCTCCATCCCGCTCACAAAGCTGAATACAACAGAATGGCACAGCAACTGAAAGAATCCCTCGCCGACTTCCGTGCAAGGCTATGGGAGGATGCTTCAGAATCCTCCAGCCAATTCTGGAAAACCGTCAGGATCGTCAGAACCAAGAGATCCCCCATGCCACCCCTTCACGCTCCCCAAGGTATGGTCTTCACCTTGGAGGACAAGGCCCAAACCTTCGCAGACTCCCTGGAGTTGCAGTGTTGCCCAAACTACGAGAACGCGGACGTCGACAATATTAGTAGCGTCCACGGTAGGGTAAGGCGCCTGCTCTCCGGGGAGGATCACGACTCCATCCTCCCCACTTCGCCCAAGGAAGTAAGGGATATTCTCAAGGGCCTTCGCCCGAAAAAGCTCCTGGCCCCCATCTGGCCCCTATCTATCTAACTATCGTCCCATAAGTCTTCGCCATATCCTTGGAAAAGTAGCAGAACGTATTCTGCACCTCCGACTCGTCCAGGAGGTCGATTCCAAGGACATCATCCCCCGCCCAGTTCGGCTTTCGTAAAGGACTGGACACTTCCCTTCAAGTTCTCCGTCTCGTGGAACACGTCGAGGGTTGATTCAATAACCACGAATTCACCGGCGCCGTGTTCCTCGACGTCTCGAAACCTTTCGACAAGGTTTGGCACAAGGGCTTAATCTACAGGATACACAGGGTCGGCATATCTATTGGTTATCTTCGCCTCATCTCCTCTTTTATCCACCAAAGAAGTTTCCGGGTAAAACTTCAAGACCACCGTTCTCACCTAAGAACCATGTCGGCAGGTGTCCGTCAAGGTTCTGTTCTGTCCCCCTCCTCTTCAATCTCTACATGAGCGACATCCCCACCGTTCCACACGTTCATCTTGCAATATATGCGGATGACGTGTGTCTCTTCTCCCGCTCCAGAAGTCCCGGAATCATTGAAGGTCGTCTTCAAGATTCCCTGGAGCAGTTAGGTTCGTGGAACGACGAATGGAGAATAGCAATCAATCCGGGGAAAAGCACGGCGGTGCTCTTCTCGCAGACTGGTCATCGTCGGCGAGTACACGGGCCGCCGACAGAACTTACCGCCCAGGGGGAATCGTCCCATTGCGTTCCGAGGTCAAGTATCTTGGAATCAGAATGGACGCCCGGCTAACGTGGGGCTCGCATGTGCGTTCCACGATCAGTCGTGCACGACAGATGTCTGCGGTCATGTACGGAATGATGAATCGCCGAAGTAAGTTGGATCCTGCACGCAAGATTCAACTGTACAAGGCAATCGTCAGACCTAGCGTGACTTACGCATCTGCCGCCTGGGCAACTGCGGCATACTGTCACGTGAAAAATCTTCAGACCGTTCAAAACCGGGCGCTCCGCATGGCTCTGGATGCCCGTTGGTATATCAGGAACGAGACTCTCCACAACGACTCCGGACTAGAGCCTCTTCAGGACTTCATCCGTCGTACCTCCACTTCCTTCTTCAACAAAGTCCAGGAACACCGTAACCCCGTCGTCGCCGAAGCCTCTGACTACGACCCCACCCTTCCTGGGAATATAAACGTCCCAGATCCATCGCCATCCCTCCGCCCCCACAAGGGGCATCTCCCCGCCGGGAAGGTACGTAGTCACCATAGTCGAGGATAACAAGCCCCACCAAAGCTGAAGGTGGATCGACTAGCTGGATGCTCGGGTGGGCTCCTCCACAGTCGGAAGAGGTATAGGATAGTTCCTGGAACTCTGCAAACGTTTGCGACCATAGACCATAGAAAAAGAGAGAGTCGCCTTGAGCGTTGGGTGCCGGTCAATTAGTTTTGGCACAGGTGCCTGCAAAACAGGGGCCCACCTGAGGTTCCAGCACCCGACGTGACCGAGTGACCTACGTATGTATTACCATTGCATTGTATCTGTATTTTGTACCGTTTTACTGTTGTATTAATCTGTTTCTTTAGGCCTTGCGCCGCAATTTCAACCATTTCTATCCGTAGAATTCGTATTTATTGTTGTATTTATGTATTAACCTCTTTCGTTAAGCGATGCATCGTATATGTAAGTAATTTAAGCCACTTCTATCCGTAGATTTTGCATACACCATTGTATTTATGTATTAACCTCTTTCTTTAAGCCATGCACCGTATATGTAAGTAATTTAAGCCATTTCTATTCGTAGATTTTGCATACACCATTGTATTTATGTATAATCGGTTCATCTCATATATTTAATTTAACCCATTTCTATCCGTAGATTTTGCATTTATCGTTGTATTTATGTATTAATCCGTTCGTTTAGGCATTGTGCCGCATATGTATTTAATTTAAATCATTTCTATCCGTAGATTTTGCATCTATCGTTGTATTTATGTATTAATCTCTTTTCTTTAACGCTGGCATTTACACCTCAAAATATACTCAGTTTTATGCACATTTCGATACACTTTTTGGTAGCCAATTTCAAAGTTGAAAGAGTGAACGACTTTTTTGCGAATCATCTATGTTTTATCTGTCTACTGACACAGCGATTTTTAACGTTTGGCCAATTAAAAACGTAGAACTCGATTTAACATCAAACTTTTCAAATAATATTATCAGAAATATAAATATCGAAAATATCTCCACGTTGGTAGCTTGATGTGACCATTCTCTTTCATGTGCCACTTGTAAAATTTTTCCAAATTGTCTATGAACTCCGAAATAATGTAACAAAATTATTACAATAGTCGGCATTTTTCAAAACTGTGAAATAGCATGTAGGCAACACAAATAGCTACCAGTACAACAATAAATGGTAGATTCCTTGTACGTCATATTCCTAAACAAGAGATAATAGATTTCATTACGGGAAAACGTTGTGGACGGAATCAACAGAAATAACCAAATGTGAATTATTATTAAACTATTTATGGAAAAGGTTTTGGCATATATACTTAGTAATATCATGAATAAATCAATTTATAGTATACAAAATTCTTGGGAATTAGTAGATTTTTATTTATGTATGTACCAGATTTAGTGTAGATGTAGTTTCTTTATTTACAAATATCCCAACTGAATTGGCAATTACAATAATAGATAATAAATGGGAGTTGATTTCAGATTTCACAGATGATTTTATTGACATATTCTTAGATGTCTATAATGACAAGAGAGTATAATAGTGAGCAGGTAATAAATAATAAACAAATAGTACAATAGGTACAGGGGTAACCCAGCACATACAGTAAACTATGAGTGGAAAACATGCAAAATTACTAGAAGTATAGCTCGTTCCAACTTATTTTATTCTGCCTAAAGTGTTTACAGATTTACATTACCTCCTGCGGTGGAAGCTTCATGGACGGTCTGCTTATCGCACTCTTATCCCACAGAGTAAACATAATATACTAACACAAATATACCTGTTGACTAATGGTAAAATATAGAATTTTTAAATTTAGATATTACGTAATTCCTGGCCTCTAATTTTACGGGGATCGATTAATTCCGGTAAGAGTGCCCTTTATAAAAAGTGATAAGTTTGGGAAGTTGCTTCTTCCAAAAATATTCATCTTTGTATATAATTTGATAAAACAACCCTTTTGGCGTCCATACAACAAAGTAACATTTATTTTTATTGATTATGTTCAATTGACCTTGTACTTGATGCATGTAGCTGTGATTATTTTTAATAGCAAGCGACCGCTGTTATCAATAATCAAATATTTCATAAGCTTATTTTCTGTTGCTTCTTTCGGTGTTAACATCCTTGAATTATAAGGGCTTTTTATTTCAATAATGGCGTCGTCACCTACTAAGCCATCAGGAAATGCAGCTAAAAACGGATATTTCTGGTCTATAAAAAGACCACAGCTTCTTATTTCTAAGCCAGAAATTTTTTCAAATTCGGCCAATGCTCTGCTTTCATTTTGTATGCCGTACTGAGTTGCCGCAGATCCAAAAAAGTCTTCATAAAGTAGAGCCTTTACTGTGCTCGCTGCTGAAGTGGTTTTTATTAGTATTGCAACTTTACCAAAATTGAATGCAGTTAATCGTTTGTTCTTCATCGTTTTCCATAAAGTGTTGTCTCTTTGGCCTACGGTTAATTTTTGTATTTCTTCTGGATTTTCACTTTTCAATTTCTAAAGGAATGTTGCTTCTTTTTCCGAATAAGTCGCAATATCCATATCGTCAACATTGGCACTTCTTTCAACTACTTTTTACGCTCTGCTAAACGTGCCCATTTCAACTGTTTCTTGTGACTTTTTGGTCTGGACAAATACGCACCACGTTCGCGATTCCCATTTTTAAAATTTAAATGTAGTAACAAAAATTACGAACAATCAAGACTGAACGAAAATTTGCTAATGAAGTTATAGATAAACAACGATTTTATACTTCAGTTTTCCTACAGTAACTACTACTAATTGGTAATTTGAGGAGGGGCTACAGTAAACACCAATTGCGGATACGCATCCCACTAATTACATTTTTCGATGAATATGGTAATCCTACTCAGGATTATTGTCTCCATTTATCCATATGATATTCATAGTTCATGATACATATAAAGAAATGGAACTATTTTTTCCAATAATATTTACAATTTCAATACAATATTTATCAATTGCGTACATATTGCTTTAAAATATGGATTAACGATTTTATCTATAGGTTCATAACTTTCGAAGAAGTTCATAGGTGCTAATCTGTATAATTTAATAGAACAAAATTCCTTTTTATTTGCTGTAGTACTATACTAAATGTATCTTGAAAAGGAAAAATTTACTTCCATAACGTGCCGGCTGTTTGTCCAACACAAAAGACGTGATGTATTTATTGAGTGCAAAACGAGATTTTTTAAATCAAAACAGACCGTGTTGAAAATATATTAGGCCCGAGCACGAGTAATTTAGCAAAACCATTGATTAGAGAAGATAGTGGAAGACGCACGATAATGCACTTATCAACGAAAACCGTGCACTTCTATTGGAAGAGTGTAGGTATATACAGAGAGGGGGTTTGTACCTTTCTCTTGCACGTTGGCTCTTATGAGTCTGTCAAACCACGCGTTGGTTTTTTTAACATTTATTGTTTAATAGTGAAATCTTCCTATCAGAAACGGTACAAACATCCATTATATTTGAACAATATAGATTATTAGGTAGCCATATATCAAAAACAGTTTTTGCAACATAATAGAAATACATTTGCTATAGATTTCTTGATGAATCTATACAGTTAAAAATTTGGCACTTGAATTTTTAACGCGAGTCGAAAATCCAGGTATTTTTTAATATGTAAGTGCTCGCAAGACGACTTAACATTATTTTTTGTGTATTAGAGCTTGCGGAGGATGGAATAATAATCCGAATGGTTTACTGTTGGGCCTTTAGAAAATTATCATTCAGCAACATTGTGCCACCAAATATAAATGCTAACTACACCAATAATGACAATGATGCAATAACGATTTTTGACCTTGGACTTTCAAAATGAGATATTGCAGACTTTCCACATTTCAAAAGTCATATTGCTAATGACATAACAGGTTTAATTGAAGTAGATAATTTGGTACTTTGTCCAATTAAAGGGAAACTATTACAGACCGAAATAATTATTCATTATTAGATATTAATTATTATAGAAATTTGACTAAATTTGTTTGTAACGCAAAATTATATTTTCTGTCTAGAGTTATTTTTGAAATCGTCATATTTTCAAAGAAATCATTCAGAGCGGAAGTTATTTTGAGACACATGCAAAGATCCTTATTTAAAAAAGGATTATGAATTTAGATCAACAGCAATCCATAACTGAAATAAAAACATTATTTTATCCTTCACATCCAGTTGGCGATATTTCATAGTATTTACTTATACTTATACTTATATCAGTAGGTAGAAATGGCCTATTTTTTATATCTTGTAAATAGTTAATATTTCTATTTGCCTTGTATTCCCTTTCAATGTAATTTTACCTGATGCGGCGTTATTTCAGATTATCACGCCAGCTAAGATTACCTTGCATATTTTTGAATGAGTCAAACACGGATAGCCATCCCTATCACTATGATTATCCTTTTCTAGCAAGAACGTCTCGTTTTCTCACACTGTAGCGTTATTGAAAATGAGCGTAATGTCACATTTTGTTAGTAGACAACTTAATACTAGACATGCCCACACTCTCATACATTCTTTTCCTACACTCTCCCTACTTAGTGCATTGCCTCCCATCTATTCCCTCCTTACTTACCATTTGCATCACCTCTTTCACCATCTTTCCCATACAATTCCATGCAATCTTACACTCAAATTTTGCAATTTTTTGCAAGCACTCACTTTTACCTTATATTTGTTGCTTTCATTCAGTACTATATAATTAGGCGTGGATTTCTCTACACCTAACGCTTTCTTAATATATTTTACCTGCATTTTCTCTACTTCTACAATTTCTTTCACACCCCATACTTCCGCCCCATACAACAAAATATTATATCCAGACCACTTGTCTTCTTTGTCTTCATAGCCTGTTTCACCCTTCTCACTTCCTTTTCCGTAATTTCCTTTTGGCTGTCAAAAGTTTTCCCCTTATCAGTCTTCTCCCGCACCACTGGCCCACCTTCCCCTAGCAACAACTACATACAATGAGCCTTCCACACATTTACGCCCAGCCCACACTTGTTTCTATAATTACCATGCACTTCTCTAATGAATTTCCATACCTCACTTTCGTTCTTAAGCGACCGGATCTTGAGCAGCTGTTCTTCGACCCATCGTTCTTTCTTTTCCTTTAGCACCCCCTCCATACCTCTTCTTACCTTCACTACTTCCTCACTGGTCACTACTCCACTTCTAAAATCCTTCAGTAATCTCCTCACTTTTCTCTTTTCTTCTTCGCACTGACTATCATACCACCTGTCTGTTCTTTTTCCGCTACCCACTTTTTTCCAAACCACCGCCACCATCAATTCTTCTGTTACTTCTTCCATGTTTTCCTCTTCTTTGAAATTTATTCTTGTAATCCTTTCTTGAAACATTGCTATGTCTTTATGTGACCACCGACTCTTCACCCCATGTTGTTGTGTCTTCGTATGTAAACAGACATCCTTAATTGCCGTTTTCGCTACTATGGGAAAATGGTCCGATCCCAGCCGCTCTACCACATTCAACTCCTCCACCACTGTTCTCGCTTCATCATTTGCTACTATGAGCTCAATTACTGACCTTCCTCTAGGTCCCACATAAGTTATTTCACCATTCCAATCTCCCTCGATACAACCATTTAGCAAATTCCACTGTCCGTCCACCAACCATTCTCTCATCGCTCTTCCTTCGTCATTCACCACCTTATCGTTCGATTTCCGGACACTGTCCAACCCCTCCTCATCGACTGTAAACCCGTTCCATTCCCCACTCGCGCATTCCAGTCTTCCCCCAAAAAAACCTTACCTCCATCTTTCCCACTTCTTTCCAGCCTTTCATCAATTTCTTTTGCAGTTTCCCTCACACGACCATTTGAGTACACAGTAAAAATTCTCATAGTTTCCCCACTTATCCTAATTACCCTCTCCTGTACCCCTTCAAAGTCCTGTCGTTATTTCTGTTATACCTGCCCTTATACCACTAATAATTCCACCCATGGCTCTACCTTTAGCCTTTAATTTCACTGCATGCTGGCTCATGCATATAAAACCATTTGGCAACAATTGCTTGCATTCATTCCAATCTTTTTCCTGTACCCATGATTCCACCAAACCCACAAACTCAAATTTTTCGAAAAACCCACACAAATCGCTTCGACTGTGACAGTCTCTCAATTTCCGCATTAATCCGTTAACGTTCCAAAAACACATTTTAAAATAGTCGATTCTCTCATTTTGTTCACTGATCACCCTTGAAATTTTGTAATCTTCTTAAGTTCCCCTTCATTATCCAATTCCATCCAATCGCCATCCACTTTTATTTTCTTGTAGCCAACTTTCACTAGCCTCCCAGCATCCCTCTTCTGTTTAGCAATGGTTCTTAGTCGATATTGTACTTCCTGTTCCTTTTTAGTAAGATCATCATCCACGAAAATGCTTCCACCCGCTAACTTTCTCTTATTTCCCAAAACCATTCTTTTATCGTTCCAATTTCTCAACTTCAGCAGTACAGGCCTTATTTTCCAATCGGCTTTTTTCCCTATTCTAAAGCCATCTGTCACTTCCACTGAGATACCCATTTTTCCTACGATGATTTCTTTTACCGCTGAATCTACCTCTAGATTTTCCGACACTCCACTAATTATATATTTATTCTTCGTCTCCTTCATTTCTCTTTCCCATTCAATCTGCTCTACTCTCTCGATTCTCTTTTCCAGCTCACGTTCTTCTTCCTCCCATTTTCTTCTGTCCTCGTCGAATTTATCTTCTTTTCCCTTGAATTTTTCCTCCATTCTTTGCATCTTATCCAGAACTTTCCTATTCTCCTTTCGCATTTCTTTAATTTCTTGTAGGATATCTTGCAATAATTTCCCATTCCCTCCCTCTAAGCTTTCTACTTTTTAATAATAATAATAATAATAATAATAATAATAAATGTCTTTATTGTAGCAGATTCAAACGAAAATAAATACATACATGTAATGCACAAAATTAATAAAAAAAAATGTAGAACACCATTACATAAATTAAATCATTATGCTACAATCGCAAGGCGAGATTCAGTGTGTGAGTTCAAGTCCCACCACTGCTCTACCATCTAAACCTTGGAAAATAAATACAAACTAATGCAGCTAATGCCTAATCTAGTACCTCAAAATCTAGGAGATAAAGGAGACTAAGTAGAAAAAAAAAAAAAAGAGGGAAAGAACTTTTAGGAGAGTAATCAAAGAAAGAATGAACGAAAGAAAGAATGAAAGAAGTACGGAGAAAGAATCCACGATGCGCCCGCCACAAACGACATCTAAGCAAGAAATTAAGATTAAAATAATTATGATTGATTCGCAAATAAATGCTCGCGGTATACTCTCTTAAAAGTAGTTGGGCCTAAAGTCTTAAGGCTATTTGGCAAATCATTATACGACTTGTAGATGTGGTATGAGAAGCTTCTTTCATAAAGCGCAGTCCTATGTCTAGGCGGAGAGATCATGTACCCAAAGCATATGCAGCGAATATGACAATCGTGTCGAAAATGTACTCGTCGGTAAAGATATGGTGGCATTCCAGTAAGAATAATATTGTGATAAAAATTCATAACCTGCAATGTACGTCTGTTGGTCATATTCAACCAGCCTATATCTTTGAGTTTATGAGAAATTCTTTGATATTTTCTGATGCCGTAAATCAAACGTAAACAAGGCTTCTGAACCCTTTGAATCCGCTGAACTGTCACAGAATCTATAGCAGAATGGTAAATTGGAGAGCAGTAGGAAAACTGTGAGAGCACAAAGTGTTCACAAAGGCGCTTTTTGAGTTTCAAACTAAGGTAATATCTATATATATCTTTTTAAATTAACGTATGCCCTCTTTGTATAATTATTTATTTGTTTCCTGTACCTAAAGGTATTGTCCAAGGTTAAGCCCAGACTCTTAGCACTCTCAGCAATAGGGATGGTTTGATTATTGATTTTTATTTCAACTATATGTTTCAGATTTCCACAGATTTTCCTTTTACTAAATAGAATAACCACAGACTTTTCAGGATTTAATTTAAGAAAATGTTCTCTTGATTTGACATAAATATTATTTAAGTCCTCATTAACTTCGCTCACGGCATCCTGCCAGTCAGCGGGAGCAAAACACTTATATACCTGAGTATCATCCGCATAGACATGAACATCACACAATTTTACAGCATCAGGTAAGAAGGCTGTATAAATTGAAAACAAAATGGGACTCAGAATCGATCCCTGCGGAACACCAGCAGAAACCAATAACTCACTCGAAACAGTATCACCTACAAAAACACTCTGGTATCGGTCACCAAGGTAGTCCCCGAATAAGTTAAGTGCACCTGGACCAAACCCAATATACCTCAAAATGCGTCCCAGGAGACCATGATCAACCATATCGAATGCCTTGCTGAAATCCAATAGCACCAGCAAGGCAATCCGACCCGCATCAACTGCTGCAATTAAGTCATCAGTAACCGCCGCCAAGGCAGTCGTACAGCTATATCCGGAGCGAAATCCAGACTGCACCCCCAGTAAAATATTGTTAGTATTTATATAATTGCACAGCTGACTATGTAGAACCCTCTCCAGAATCTTCGACATAGCAGGTAATATGCTGATAGGTCTCAGATCACCGAGAGTCTTAATATCCACCTTCTTCGGCAGCGGAAGCACTCTAGCATTCTTCTAAGTAGATGGGACCACGCACTCAACAATGCAAGAGTTAATGATGTGAGTGACATATGGTATTATATATGGACAACAAAGCTTAATCATATAAACACTCACACCGTCTCCTCCAACTGAATTGGATTTAATACTTTGTACATGCGTAATCATCTCATTAGTGCTAATTGTTTGAAATTCAAAATTATTGTAGAAGCGCACCTCCGAATAAGAGGTCGTATCAATAGGTCCTGGTTTGTAATTACAACTATTGACAAAGAAGCTGTTGATAAGATTAACATCATTTAAATGCACGGGGATTGACGAACTATTCTTTTTAATGAAGCCCAAACGGTTAATATTCCTCCACAAGAGCGAATCGTCACGAGATCTTTCAATAAACTTAAAATATGCCTTTTTTCATTGCGAATACAAGTCGTAGTAAAGTTACGCAAAGATTTGTAATATTCCCAACTCGAAGGGTAAAGTGGGACGACTGTCCTTCCATCACTCCGCACAGTCGTTCACCGCCGACCTACAAGGTGTTCTCATCGCCAGAACCGCGGATTTCCACTTCCAATGCTCCGCCACCCTCGTGGACGGCCTCGACGTGGACATTATTGTGGGACATCTGTGGCTACAACAGGCAGCCGTCATAGACATCCCCAGGGAATGTATCCACGTGGGGACCGAACAGCGCCGGACGATATTCTTTCATAAGATAAGACGCGCTCCGCCGCCGCAAACCATCAGCGCACTTACAGATATTCCGGTTGACACCACCGGCTGGCCGGAGGACCAGCGGACAGTCTTCACGAAGATCTTGACCGAATTCGCGGGGCTGTTTGAAGAGAGCTCCCCGACGATCACCACGGCGACCACGATGCACACCATACGACTCCGCGACGAAACGCCCGTCAAGGCTCCACGGTACCGCTATTCGAATTCAAGTCGAAGCCATGCTCGTTGCGGACGTGGTCCGTCCCAGCCACAGCAGCTACAGCTCACCAGTAGTACCAATGTACGCACGACGAGGTCAGCCCGCTGCTGCCTATTGTAGTATGGTAATACTCCATTAGTAAAATTATCAATAAAAAGATGTAAATTTTATAGAAAGCATTCTTTAAGAAATAGAAAAGCGTTGTAAATATATACCACACACATACACTTGAAACATTTCAAAATCTAGGATTCCAAATTACTATAACGACGTGCAAAAACAAATTAAGTTTGTTGATAAGCGACGGTATGGGATGGTCGACGAAAAAGATAAAAGTTATGCAAAATACAAGAGTTGAAAAGAAGCAGACCACATCAAAAAGAAGTTGTTGTTTACAAACGACGAACAGACCAAAGAAAAAGAAATTGAATAAAAGGAAAGGACCAAAGAAAAGAAGTGAAGAAAGAATTCAAGAGAGAAAGAGAGAGAGAGAAGTTAAGAATTAGAAAACAAATTACATTTATACACACACTAGGTAATACATTTTGATTATATTGTTCATTATTTTGTTAATATAATTACTAAATCAGAGTAATGTAGTTTATAAAATAAACTGTAAAGACTGTGATGGTTGTTACATCGGTCAGACGAAACAATATTTAAAGAAAAGGTTGTATAGCCATAAGTATTCTTTAAATAATGATTTTGGTGCAATGACCGCTGTAACAAAACATTACAAAGATCTTGCGCATTACTTTGATTTTGAAAACACAATTATATTAAAAACAGAGAATAATTATAAAAAAAGACTAATATATGAAATGATAAATATACAGAAAGACACTAAAACTATTAATTTCAGGACCGATATTCAAGATTTAAGTAATGTATATAGCAATTTGTTAAAATGACATTTGCATTTCTTAAGAAGGAAACCTTTGGCTAGGTTTTTGAATTTGGTTTTCCCTAGTCTTTGAACAGAATTGTTAAGGTTTCGACAAAGATTTTTTGATATAAGGTTTTACTTAATTTGCATGTATGTTTACATATTAATTTAGTTTTTATAATTTATATATATATAAAAGTTGGTTATACATCCTCTATATCAAGAAATCCTAGTCACTAGTTATTTTGTTAATAGTCCCAAATAAAAAACAAAAGTTTGTTTATATATTTATCTAGTTATATTTTCACTGACGAAGGTGTTCCGAAAACGTTTGTAAACGTTCTGAAAATATAACTATCGCTCAAACCAGCCTTGGTTTTATTGACCTATTAGTGGTAGATCTCTATCATACCTAAGATAAGTATAAAAGGTCACGAAATATATATATATATACATTTAATAATGGTTAATATGGACACGACAATAAATACAAAAACAAATATGGGGACACCGTGGTAAAAATACCGCGGTTCGCACGGGCCGGCGGATCGTTAGACTGCGGAAGTCAGATCGGTGCTTCGGACCCTTTCAGGAACCTCAGGCGGATCCCTATATTGCAGGAACCTGGGCCAAAGCTAATTGACCGGAACCCAACGCTCAAGGCGGCTCTGCTGGAATGGCGAAGGCGCCGCGTTTATATAATAAAAAAATTGCTACCGCTAACAATTCACGGTGGGCGGGGTCTAATTACGGAACCCTGAATCTATAAGTACGCCTGCTATGACTGCCGACTCGGCATTTGGCCGATAGCAGTCGTACTGTACAATCGAAATTGCTGGGGAATTGGTGGATAGAAATTATTACAAATCTAAAGGGGCATTAATGAAACATTGAAAATGATATGTACAAAAGTTCGAACCTGCCCATCTGCAAATAACGTCTCAATCCCACGTTAAAGTTGGTGCTTCAATGCGTGGCATGTTGCTATGGTAACTGGCCCCTGGCCAGGTTGGGGCGTGGCGTCACTGTCACTATCTTCTCTCTTCGGTCCTGCTGGGTCCTGAAGTAGAAGCGGAGATCCTGCTGGATGCTGGAGCTGTGGTGACGTCTGGGGTTGATGGAGCGTCCTGCTCGGGTGCTGGTGGCACGGGCGGGTGCGGTGCTCTGGCTGGTCGAACTTGGTCCAGGTGATGGGCCATGGGTTGGGGCGTTCTAGGTCGATGTCTGCGCCAACTTGGCGTCGGTTGGCGTTCCTCATCTATGCACCGTTTCCTTTCCTGTGGCGTGGCGAACTCGCACCGGTCCTCCGTCTCGCGTTGAGAAAGCCCCTCGTTGCTCCGTGATCCGGGGTTGGTGCAATGGGTGTCCGTGCATCATGCCCATCAAGACGTGGTGTGGTGCGTTCGAGTGGGCGCTTCTCGGCAACGGTTGCTCGGCGTTGCCCAGGCTGATGAGCGTGTCTTCACCTGGCATTTCGGGAAGGACGTGTGGTGGCTCCTCTTCTTGTTCGGGGCGTTGCTGGATCGTCTCGGCCGGGGCATTGGCCAGGTGGCTGTCGTTCTCCGGCGTCTGGATGACTCTCTCGCTAAAGAGGATCTTTTGGTGTTCTCCGGTTCCCACATGGACGCAGTCACCGGGAGGTCGATGACAGCTGCTTGCTGCCGCAACCAGGGATGTCCCAGGACTATGTCGGAGTCGAGCCCCTCGCCGTTGTGGCAAAGCACTCGAATTCGACGCTCTCCGTTCGGGCGACGAGTACCCCCTCTTGGTCGGAAGCGAAGGTCTGTCCCTGTACGGCCGAGTGGAAATGCCTGGTCGGTATCTTCTCGGCCGGGCCGGACGTCCATCCGGGCCTACGCTGCTGAGCAGGCTGGCGGCTGGTACTGCTGGACTACGCTGCGGCGGCAGCTGCTGCCCTTGACTTCGAGTTGGATGGTCGGCGGCTGGGCTTGGCTGCGTGGCGGTGAGCAGCGTTGTGGCGTTGATATGACTCAGCGGTGCTGAAGGCGGCTGGCGTTGTTGCGCTGGTAGAGCTCGATGTTGCTGGACTGGAGGTGGTTGATGCTGCTGGGCTGGCGGCGGCTGTGGTTGCTGCTGTTGGACCACTGGCGGCTCTCTCTGCTGCTCCCGGAATACCAGTGGCTGGTTGGGGCATTCCCTGTTAAAGTGATAGACCGGACAAAATTAGCAGTTGGGAGGACGGGCGGTCCTGTCTCGTCTCGGCGTTCCTCTGGATGGGCTGCTCGCTGCGGACGGGCTTCGGCTTCGCGACCGCGGCGAATCGCTCGGACACTGCCGTCCACCTTCCGTACAGTCTCAGGAGTTCGTCCATCGTTCTCGGAGAAGCTTGCGCGAGTAGGACACAATACTCACGGTCCATATGGTCCCCGATGTGCGAGACCAAGTCCTCCTCTGGCCAATTGGCCTCCAATCGTAGGCACAATCTGCGCAGGCAGCGGACGAAAGCATCCGGGGGTTCATTCGCCATCTGCTACTCCTCCGTAGCCTTTCTCAACTCCTGGCGGCGCCTGGGGCTCAAGAACTCCGTCCTGAACCGCTGCTGGAAATCGTCAAGTAAAAATCGTCATTAGTAAATGCAGAAAGTATACCACCACTCGTTGATCCCTTAATTAAAGATAGCTCTCTGTCAGCTCGAAATACACTAACGACAGAGTCAAACAACTCAGCGCTACCTATGTCACCATCTAGCCACGTTTCAATATCAGCATCAACAAAACCCGGTCGAAAAATATAATGCGTTAGTTTTAGTTCTTAATCCTCTAACATTCTGGTAGCGTATGTTAAAAGTCCTGTTCGTCGTGTTAATTGTGTTAGACTGTAATAGTTTTCCGCAGCCATAGATTGGACAATCTGCGGAATATCTCTAATATATTTTATTCTAATGTTTGCCTCACCCGCCATCCTACGGTCATCCAACTCCTTCTTAGTCTTGCTGTACAAATTTAACCGATGAGGAGTTCTATCTCTAGAAATCACCACCATTCTCTACTTATCCACGTGTTTTATATTTCCACGGTTTGTCATAGCTTTCCTAACATCGAACTCGTTCAACAAGGTAATCATAATTGGTCTTCTTCCATCAGTTATCGTTGGGTCAAATCTACCCAATCTCATTGATTTGATGTTATCGAAGCAAATATCCAACGTCGATAAAATAGCCCTGCACATCATCGGTATCCTCGGCAACTCGTTCCTCCCTACTTCCAGTTCCCTTCTCAAGCAAGTTAAATCAAATAATATTGCTTTTACGCTTTTCCCTCTCTATGACCTCCTGAACAATTTTCTCCGTCTCCCCGACACTGGTCGCAGAAGAAATAATGGTATTTTGTTTCTTGATAAGTTGTAGATGATCTGGAAAATAGATAGTTTCCTTTTCCTTACCTACATTTTTGAAATACACGAGTTTAGGTGAAGCTCTTGTCAGACAAGTACTATTACTATGTAATGTTTTTATTTTCAATTACAAAGTCATGGAAGTGGGGAGACATCAGATAACCAGAGAAAGAAGGTGAAATTGTGGGATTATGGAAAGATGGCATGCCTTTTGCACAAATAAGTGCTGTACGCTATATACCAGTAAGCAGTTTCGAGACTCCTTTCTCTAAGGAAACAAACTTTACTTCCTTTCCAGAACAGTACGGCAAAAATATTAGTAAACCGATTTAGGATAGAAGGGAATATAGAAAGACGGCGACGACCGAGACCTGCAGGAAGGAAAACCACTCTACAAGAAGATGAAAAAATTATAAATTCATTTAGAAATAATCATTTTCTGATAGCAAAGAAAGTACTGCCGGTATTTCGGTTTGTAAACAAACCATTATAAATCGTACGGTTGGAACAGGGTTAAGACCAAGAAGACCGGCTAGAATATTAGACCTTTCAGCAGCACATGCAGAATTAAGATTCCATTTTGCAGTTGAAAATTTATATAGAGACTGGACAAATGTTATGTTTAGCGATAAAAAACTTTTAGGTCTAACGAATTTTGTTTTAAATTAGTATATAGACATGCAAAAGTAAACTGCAATAGAGAGTATGTTGCTCGACATACACAAAGTGGTTGAATTTCGGCAGCGCATTGGCTGGTCTTGGGAATATAATAAAGATAGACGGACGATTAACGTTCCTACAGTATATAAATTTACTTGATACTTATATTACCATTAGCTTGTGTTAACGATGAACATATGTTGTTTATGGAGTGAAGACATTCGGAAGTAGAATTTATAGTAAGGCCTCCTAAATCTCGGGATCTGAACGCAATCGAGAATCTGTGGGCTCAAATTGTAAACCATTGAAATGACATACAACGAGATTTAAGAATTCGAAGTAATCTGGATAATGCCGATCAAGAAACATCCTGCATGACGTAATATATTTTCAAATCTGGTCTTATCACTGCAGCGAAGATTACATTAAATTATTATAAATGGGAGCGACTGGACTTCATACTAGAATTTTTAGTATTTTGAAGTATTAGAATTTAGTTTTAAAA
Source organism: Chrysina gloriosa (assembly GCA_038088585.1). Taxonomy (NCBI): domain Eukaryota; kingdom Metazoa; phylum Arthropoda; class Insecta; order Coleoptera; family Scarabaeidae; genus Chrysina; species Chrysina gloriosa. The sequence continues at coordinate 45,579,704 of CM076088.1, read as the reverse complement.
TTTTGTGTGATTTGTTTATTATCCTTGATGGATACATTTATGATAATAATATGATTTCCTGTTTCTGGTATATTATAAAAGTTAAATTGTAGTAATATTAGCCACAGATCAACGAGATTGGGATATATCATTTTATATAGAATCATATTTTCCAGTATTCTCCAATGAGTTTTATTTAGGAAAAGAACGAAAATAAGTTTTATCACTCACAATAAAATCAAAAATACAAATTCACAATCCGTATAAGCCATATATTAAGGCAATATGAGAAAAAGAAGGTAGCGCAAGTTTCGTTTCTTTTTAAATCATCGCGCAAGTACGGGTGAAGTAGCTGAACTAGAATTCCGGAATAGTTCATTAATTCCTATTGGTAATTATTATTTAAATAAGGTGGTAAGTACAGCTGTACGATGTTGTGCAATATCGGAAGAAATTACTACTTATTTTGTTTAGGTTGCTTTCCCCCTTATTTCCTTTTTCAAACTAAAATTGCTATTTAAGAAGGATTTTTATTTTAGGCGAATTCCAAAACATAATCTGAAATTTAAAGGTGATAGCTCCTTTTATAAAAATCGCCGACAAGCGACTATTGATTCAACAGTTTAACGCATTCATAACTATCAATGATGAATGCGGATCGCGGATAAGGTTCAATTTCGCTTGCAATATTTCTGCCGATACTACTTCGTCGCTTGTTAATCGTCCAAGTTTAGTTTGGTCCCATAGTACATATATACAAAAATAGAATTAAAATATAAATATAGAAGAAAAACAACAAGATATAAAAATTCAGTTACAAATACAAATAAAAATAAACAACTATATAAACAAATATGTACAAGTTATTGGATAGAAGAGACTTCTTCAGAAATCATTGTTTGAATATGTTACGGATCCCTTGCCAGCAATTATTTTATTACAAAGCAAATATAATTTTAATGAGCAAATTTGTGAATTTGTTCATTAAAAATCTTTGGATTTCTGGCAAGTGTTCGCAGTCTACAAAATCAGCAAGAAGATCTAATAAATTTAGCCCTTGCATCAAATTATCCTCTAAAAATCCTTTATGACAATGTTTGGATAAATACTGTAGAATGTAGGTATGCAGTTTACTCAACTACACACAAATTGTCTCATTTGACTGAAGACTGTCCTTTGTCCTGGAGTAGTTGGCAACGCCGCATCAAACGCAAGATATAGGTCCTTAAATAAAATAATAACTTGATCCAGTCGTAATTAAACTAATAGTTAGAAACAAATTACCAGCTAAATATAATGTGGGCACTGCTACTCTTCTAAGTCTATTGTTTCTCATTAACCTTCCTATACTCACGTCAAAATGAAAGACGTATACTATACTATATAAGTCGGTCTCACAGACCGTATGCGTGAGTATAGGAAGGTTAAATACTTAGGATTATAATGGCTTCGTCAATATGGAAGTTCTTGAGTTTCTCCTTGTCCACTTCGAGCAAGTTATTCCCATATGGTTTTACACATAATGCTGCCCTTCTTAGGAAAATTCTATTACCGGCCGGGCCTCTCGGTGTCGAAACTGACGACGGCTGGCTAGCTCAGTGAGGCACCGGCTACAAATTCGACATGCTACGAGTTGGTCAGGGGCGTTCCTCTTCGTCGTTTGACTAGGCGGACGTTCCTCTTCTTAATAGTAATAAGAGGTGATGTTTGGGTAATGTTTATTACACATTAAAGTTTCGTAAATAAATATTATACCATAAGAAATAATAAATAACAACAAGAACAAAATAAATAAATAGGTAACTAAAACACAGAACAGAGTAACAAACACTTACATATAATTATGTCCCGTCAAATTCCATACAGTCTATGTATATATATATATATATTTCGTGACCTTTTTATACTTATCTTATATGATAGAGATCTACCACTAATAGGTCAATAAAACAAGGCTGGTTTGAACGATAGTTATATTTTCAGAACGTTTACAAACGTTTTCGGAACACCTTCGTCAGTGAAAATATAACTATATATTATATATAATATAATTAAACAAAATCAGAGTAATGTAGTTTATAAAACAAATTGTAAAGACTGTGATGGTTGTTACATCGGTCAGACGAAACAATATTTAAAGAAAAGGTTGTATAGCCATAAGTATTCTTTAAATAATGATTTTGGTGCAATGACCGCTGTAACAAAACATTACAAAGATCTTGGGCATTACTTTGATTTTGAAAACACAATTATATTAAAAACAGAGAATAATTATAAAAAAGACTAATATATGAAATGATAAATATACAGAAAGACACTAAAACTATTAATTTCAGGACCGATATTCAAAATTTAAGTAATGTATATAGCAATTTGTTAAAATGACATTTGCATTTCTTAAGAAGGAAATCTTTGGCTAGGTTTTTGAATTTGGTTTTCCCTAGTCCTTGAACAGAATTGTTAAGGTTTCGACAAAGATTTTTTGATATAAGGTTTTACTTACTTTGCATGTATGTTTACACATTAATTTAGTTTTTATAATTTATATATATATAAAAGTTGGTTACACATCCTCTATATCAAGAAATCCTAATCACTAGTTATTTTGTTGATAGTCCCAAATAAAAAACAAAAGTTTGTTTATATATTTATCTAGTTATATTTTCACTGACGAAGGTGTTCCGAAAACGTTTGTAAACGTTAGTAGAGAGAGAAGGCGGGTTCAAACACACCCGCTCACCCGCTCGCCCGCTCTGAAAAGGTTCCCACAACCCCGACCGTGTATACTGGAAGGTAGTCACAACCCCGACCGCGCGTGTATGAAAATGGGGGCCACAACCCCGGTTGGAGGGTTAAAAATGGGCAACAACCCCTCCCCGGAAAATTCAAAACTCCCGCCCCTCTGGTCGGTAAGATAGATAACTGGGCAGTGCCGGTATTACAGGTGACTGTATGTGGTACCCCTTTTGACCGGTAGGTGTCGCTGTTCGGTAGGACGCCTGTAATGCCAGCAGTACATGGGCTGTATGTAGTATCGCTTTCCACCGGTAGGTGTCGTTGTTCGGTAGGGTGGCCTACGTAGTATGTAGTGCCGCTTTTGACCGGGAGGTGCCGCTGTTCGGTAGATACCGGTAATATAGGTGGCTGTATGTAGTGCCGCTTTTGACCGGGAGGTGTCGCTGTTCGATAGGGCGCCTATGTAGTACAAGTGGCTGTATGTAGTGTTGATTTCGACCGGAAGGTGTCGCTGCTGCTCGGAATATAGGGAGCTGTAGGTGGTAACAGGCCTAATTAGGGAATTGGGCATTTCACCAGAAGATGGAGGATCAGGAGACGTTAGCCGGGAAGTTAGGTAAGATTACGTAATACCATGACGTCACAAACCGGTTTCAACGGTACACCATCCAAGTACTGTCCGCAGTCGACGTTGTTTGACTTTGGTGAAAGGAGGTGAACGGCTATTGCCAATGTGCTATAACTGTTGTATTTTTAAATACACATACGGTACACCATCCAAGTACTGTCCGCAGTTGACATTGTTTGATTTAGGTGATCGCATGAGGGTCGCTATTGCCAACGTGCCGATTGTTGCGGATATGTTCCTATATATCACGTAATATTACGCAATACCATTACATCACAAATAGGTTTAAACGAGAAACAGATAATTATGTATAGATCCCTAATAAGATATTACGTAATACCATCATGGCATAAACAGGGTGAATGTTAGATGGGAAGAGCGTTCTCATTCATGATATCATACAAAATGCAGCATTCTGATTGGTCGCATCCCATACAATACCACGCTCTGATTGGTTACCAACTCGAAATTCAAAATTCCCCGATATGTATAGGAAGGTAGTTCACCCAACAACATCCTTAACATTGATCAAGGTGTTTAACGTCAGACAGTAAGTAATAAAGTCACTGGACATGCGCAAGTTAGCCCTGGTGAACATTACATACTATTGATCGGTCATTAGTAAGGTGAAGAAGCGGTTTATATATATAAATGTAAACTACACTAAACTGAGGAATCGGGAGATGACCCGAATTTCATACGATTGATCGACCACCAATCGCAGTACGATACATCATTAGACATCACAAACAGGTTTCGACGTTATATTTTAATATGAACAGGATGAATGTTATGCTATGTATAGAAAGGTAGTTCCCCAACAAGTTCCTTAACACTGATCAGGCTGTTAAACGTCAGACAGTAAGTGATGATGTCACTGCGCATGCGCAAGTTGGTCCTACTGAACACTGTATACTTTAGATCGCTCATCAGTAACGTGAAGAATCGGTTTATACGTTTGAACGTAAAATACACCAAACTGAGGAATCGGGAGATGACCCGAGCTTCATACGATTGACCGACCGCTAATCACAGTACGCTACATCATTAGACATCACAAATAGGTTTAGATATTATACTTTAATACGATATTATAAAGAAATGGAACGTAAGTCACTTCGATTGTAAATCAAGAAAGTCAAACATATCAGGCTCGGTCAGGTCGTAGACGGATAGAAATCAGCATCTTTCAGTAAGATATGTGGATTTTCTATAACGATCCTATACAGTCGGCATCTAATAAAATTACGTAATACAGGACTCCTTTGTCTATTGATACGAGCATGTAACGTCACAAACAGGATTCAACGACAGTTCTGTGTTAAATGTGGAAGTTAATATAAAATCAAATTTAATGAAACCCAGTCCATTATTTATTAATATATTAAGATACATGTAGAAGAACACTTACAAAGTTTAATTGATCGTATCATATGAAATATCGCATTCTGATTGAATATCGATAAATCATATAAAAGCTAGTTCATTTACCGACAGCTTTCTAACAGCTAGGTCGTGAACTTCAACATCTTTACCTCCAGTATATAGTTTTAGTGTTTATAGTTAGGCGTTGATTTCCTACTGGTTTAGCGTTTCATTATCACTTAGTATTCGTCGTGATTGGACAGGCATATTTTAGGTAAGTTATTTAAATTTCACCGCATACTTTCCCTAATAGACTGCAATATTATAGTTTAAGATGGAGTGTGAGATATGCCACAAAACGTTTGCAAGAAAAGATGGATTGAACAGACATCCCTGCTTAAATAATAAATCTTACACATGCACCATATGTGAGGAAATCTTTACGAGATCGGATAGTCTGTCTCGACATAAGAAAACGCATAATATCGATTCCATAACCAAGAAACGAGATGTTTCAGAAGAGAAGCAGCCACCAAGTAAAACGAACCATCCGGCGAATAGCATGTCGGAACAGGATTTTCGATGCCGCGACCAAACCTTACCGACGGCTACATTACACAATGAACACTTTTGTTTCCATGCGCATCTGAACAGCAATTCTCTTAAACTTGAAGAGGATATGTTCATCATAAAAATCACCCGGAACAATAATGTAAAAATAATGATAAAGCAGGCACCCCATGATGTAATACAACCTACAACATGAAAATTTGCATAAATATAGGATATTCCAACAGTATTATCCGACGTGAAGGTAATATCGATGGACCGACGCTTTCCAAGAAACAGTGCAGCGAGTGAAATATAATAACGGAGTAAAATAATTTTATACATATTATACTGAATAAAAGATATCATCATAAACTTTACGAATTTTATTTAAAGGGTGGAACAATATTTATAATAAGTATGCAGTAATAGAATAATGCAATCTTACTAATAAGTAAGTATAGCAAAACAGCGTAAAAATGTTTATCCAACTGCTGTGGAAGTTATAAAATCCAACTGATTCGATCTCATTTTCTAGGTAAAACTCCTTCGAGGGAGTATACGTTCTCATATTTGAATTTCTGCTATTTCTGTTTATAGGAACACCCCAGAATCGGTTTCTCGTTTACATCTTCAATTAAATATGCGTTGGGATTACCCACCTTACTTAAGCACGTAAGAATACGGGATTTAACCTGAATGGATCGATGTTTCGTATGATTGTATTCATCGATTATTTTAGACAAAATATCCATCTACCTATACAAATCTCTCAAACGAAATAAATGTACAATGTGAAGCTACCAGCATTATTCCACAGTCCTAACCTCGCAAGGAACCGGTTGCGGGTGAAGTTAAAAGGTATTGGTCACATCAAATACATCTCTATACAAACGTATACAGACTTGACTTCAATACAGAAACAAAAACTCACGAAGTTGTATGAACCGTGTATTTAATAAGGGGTGGAAAAGGATACATATGTATATCTATATACTGTTGGCATAATAATATAATATAAAATAAATATTATAATAATCATTCTAACATGATAACGGAAGTATCTTGTTCGATGTCGATATCATGAACATATCAAAGGTGAATGTAATGGGAGGTTTAACGTGATGTCTACGATGGAAGATGAAGAAAAAACAAGATGATACCGGAAAATATAAAATTTGCAAGCCATGAAAGAAAATAGTCATATATCGATCTAACCAGTTAAATAAAGAACAGGCTGTGCATCTAATGATGCATTACAATCTTTCTTTACCTTGCACTTGAACTCACGTAAATATAGGATGATACGTTACCAGTACTATTCGACAATCCTAAACTTGCAAGGAGTCGAATTCCTGACGCACGAAGTTGTATGAATCGTGTATTTGACAAGGGCGAAACAGAACATACATATCAATCCGCTATTAGTCGAAGAGCGGTAAAACATCACTATGTTCTGATAACGGAACTATCTCATCCGATGTTGACATCATAGATATATCGAAGGCGAATATAAATATTCCAAATGATGAATAAGCGTGTATCCCATGGTGAATTACTGCAGTCTTTCGTCCAGCATGAAAAAAATATATAGGACGACTAATTATCCGCACTGACACGCCTAATCTTGAAAGGAGTTAAGTTTGTGGTGAAATTAAAGGTATTGGTCACATCGACACCCAAAACAACCTATCAATATGTAAATGTATACGGACTTGACTTCATCATAAAGACGAAAATGTAGGAAGTTGTATCGACCATGTATTTAACAAGGGGGAAAAGTATACACATATCGATCTATTATTAATGGAAGACGATCAATATATCATTATGTTCTGATATCAGGTTGTTTCGATCGGTACAACATCATAGACATATCAAAGGTGAATGTAATAGAATGTTAACCGTATTGACGATAACCGAGACGAAGAAGAAAGCAAGGTTGTTGGGGTGATATAAAATTTGTAAATCACGAACGAAAAACGGTGTTACGTATTATGGTGTACATCGACTTTGCGTGTAAACGGATAGAATCATACTAGTCCGAGTCTCAAACAGCAAATACAAGTGGAATGCGTATTATGCATAAGCATAACAACGTATACTGGACCGGACTGAATCAACGTTTTCGTGCAACGATTGACGGAAATACATCAAATAACTATACAACCGTCACATGGAATTCCCCAAACACATGAACCACCTCACCGCCAGCGGGCGCAGAGCATAACACTGAAGTCGAAAAATGACATATATGCGAAAAGGCATTAAACGAACATAAAGTAACAGAGCATCTCCATTTGACTTAACCATTCTGGGGTTTAGCGCATTCCAGTTGTAACCTCAACTGCAAAATACCTACACTCGTTCCGATTTTCTTCTATAATTTAAGTGGATATGACAGTCATCTTCAAATACGCCAGCTGGACGACGATAGCGAAGATATCGACGTTATCCCACTTAATAAAGAAAAATATATCAGCTTCATCAAGTTGTTTAAATCGGATCAGTATGTCGATAAGGTAGATGTATTTCGAAAAATAAATATTAAAATGCGATTTATGGACTCGTTCAGATTTATGGCGGTATCTATTGAGAAACAGGATGAATTTTTCTCAAAATCAATGTTAATATGTGCAGACGTACGACTAGCAGTTGAAGTTCATAACAAACGCACATCCCCGTACTAATATCAACAAGTACGAAAATTAAATGAATCGACTCTACTGCCCAAGAACAGCTTCCACGATACATTGACAAATAAAGGCGTTAGCGATCAAGACTACGAATACACTATAGTAGTCTAGAACACGATCACTCGTTCCAACTTACTGTAATATTGGAATATTTATCTTAAAACAGACCTACCGCTGTCCGCAGACGTATTTGGAAATTTTTAATTTTTATAAGTATATCACAATTCACAAACGATTTGAACCCAACCCACTACAACAACAACTGATAATTTCAAGAATATGAGTATTCAGTGTGGTTTATCCCAAGTTAGTTTTCACCATGCAAGAGTCAAAAATAAATACCTAACGGTTTATAACAGTAGTGCCCCATCAACCTATCTAGTAGTCTGAAGTGCTAATAATTTATGTGGGTAAGTTATGTCTCAATCGCTGTCCTACAACAAATTGGAGCGGATGAACCCCGATGAAGTTGATCACCTCGACGTTAGTAGCATAGCGGACAACGATGAAACGCTATTGAACGATGTCCGAAACAACCATCAGCTCCTTCTCGAGAACATAATCGCAACCTTAAGCAGACCATATTCAACGGTCTAGAATTCACCCATCGAGTACTACGATTCAACCAGTTTACATGTCTGAAATATTACATTCATTAGAACACCTTCCTGAGGAACCATCCCTACGACAACTTCTAGATGAATTTTTAAATTAATGAATAATTCCGTTTACAGAAAAATGAAGGAGAACATCGATAAACAAGTATATGTTTAACTGCTAACGTATTGAAAGGATTTGAGGTGAAAACGAGACGCTGGACCTCTGATTGCAAAACAGAAGTTTAAAAACATCAATATATTTAGCGATAATTTTACAGTAATTCAAATGAAGATACTTAAAGTCGTCTACAATAAATCCGCATATATCGGTTTCATCGTCTTGAAATTGTCGAAACTGCTGATATATGACTTTCACTACAACTACCTGAAACGGTTGTACTAGAATAAAATACCATTATGCTATATGAATACCTACAGATAGCTTCATACTATACATTGAAACTGAGAACGTGTATGCCGATATTAATCGAAATTCGCATACATTTAACACAACTGATTATGAATACGATATAATTCATACGAAATAAGCTCGTGCAGAGCCGTCCTGAATAGATGCTGTGTTTTATACAGCAAATTGTCGTTGGTCGGATCCCCTCACACGTTTTATTTGTCAGTTATCTACTTGAAGTCCGACCATCTTTGATCGAAAATCGACAAATTCTTCGATGTAAACATTCCCTGCACGAGCTTATTTCGTATGAATTATATCGTATTCATAATCAGTTGTGTTAAATGTATGCGAATTTCGATTAATATCGGCATACACGTTCTCAGTTTCAATGTATAGTATGAAGCTATCTGTAGGTATTCATATAGCATAATGGTATTTTATTCTAGTACAGCCGTTTCAGGTAGTTGTAGTGAAAGTCATATATCAGCAGTTTCGACAATTTCAAGACGATGAAACCGATATATGCGGATTTATTGTAGACGACTTTAAGTATCTTCATTTGAATTACTGTAAAATTATCGCTAAATATATTGATGTTTTTAAACTTCTGTTTTGCAATCAGAGGTCCAGCGTCTCGTTTTCACCTCAAATCCTTTCAATACGTTAGCAGTTAAACATATACTTGTTTATCGATGTTCTCCTTCATTTTTCTGTAAACGAAATTATTCATTAATTTAAAAATTCATCTAGAAGTTGTCGTAGGGATGGTTCCTCAGGAAGGTGTTCTAATGAATGTAATATTTCAGACATGTAAACTGGTTGAATCGTAGTACTCGATGGGTGAATTCTAGACCGTTGAATATGGTCTGCTTAAGGTTGCGATTATGTTCTCGAGAAGGAGCTGATGGTTGTTTCGGACATCGTTCAATAGCGTTTCATCGTTGTCCGCTATGCTACTAACGTCGAGGTGATCAACTTCATCGGGGTTCATCCGCTCCAATTTGTTGTAGGACAGCGATTGAGACATAACTTACCCACATAAATTATTAGCACCTCAGACTACTAGATAGGTTGATGGGGCACTACTGTTATAAACCGTTAGGTATTTATTTTTGACTCTTGCATGGTGAAAACTAACTTGGGATAAACCACACTGAATACTCATATTCTTGAAATTATCAGTTGTTGTTGTAGTGGGTTGGGTTCAAATCGTTTGTGAATTGTGATATACTTATAAAAATTAAAAATTTCCAAATACGTCTGCGGACAGCGGTAGGTCTGTTTTAAGATAAATATTCCAATATTACAGTAAGTTGGAACGAGTGATCGTGTTCTAGACTACTATAGTGTATTCGTAGTCTTGATCGCTAACGCCTTTATTTGTCAATGTATCGTGGAAGCTGTTCTTGGGCAGTAGAGTCGATTCATTTAATTTTCGTACTTGTTGATATTAGTACGGGGATGTGCGTTTGTTATGAACTTCAACTGCTAGTCGTACGTCTGCACATATTAACATTGATTTTGAGAAAAAATTCATCCTGTTTCTCAATAGATACCGCCATAAATCTGAACGAGTCCATAAATCGCATTTTAATATTTATTTTTCGAAATACATCTACCTTATCGACATACTGATCCGATTTAAACAACTTGATGAAGCTGATATATTTTTCTTTATTAAGTGGGATAACGTCGATATCTTCGCTATCGTCGTCCAGCTGGCGTATTTGAAGATGACTGTCATATCCACTTAAATTATAGAAGAAAATCGGAACGAGTGTAGGTATTTTGCAGTTGAGGTTACAACTGGAATGCGCTAAACCCCAGAATGGTTAAGTCAAATGGAGATGCTCTGTTACTTTATGTTCGTTTAATGCCTTTTCGCATATATGTCATTTTTCGACTTCAGTGTTATGCTCTGCGCCCGCTGGCGGTGAGGTGGTTCATGTGTTTGGGGAATTCCATGTGACGGTTGTATAGTTATTTGATGTATTTCCGTCAATCGTTGCACGAAAACGTTGATTCAGTCCGGTCCAGTATACGTTGTTATGCTTATGCATAATACGCATTCCACTTGTATTTGCTGTTTGAGACTCGGACTAGTATGATTCTATCCGTTTACACGCAAAGTCGATGTACACCATAATACGTAACACCGTTTTTCGTTCGTGATTTACAAATTTTATATCACCCCAACAACCTTGCTTTCTTCTTCGTCTCGGTTATCGTCAATACGGTTAACATTTTATTACATTCACCTTTGATATGTCTATGATGTTGTACCGATCGAAACAACCTGATATCAGAACATAATGATGTATTGATCGTCTTCCATTAATAATAGATCGATATGTGTATACTATTCCCCCTTGTTAAATACATGGTCGATACAACTTCCTACATTTTCGTCTTTATGATGAAGTCAAGTCCGTATACATTTACATATTGATAGGTTGTTTTGGGTGTCGATGTGACCAATACCTTTAATTTCACCACAAACTTAACTCCTTTCAAGATTAGGCGTGTCAGTGCGGATAATTAGTCGTCCTATATATATTTTTTCATGCTGGACGAAAGACTGCAGTAATTCACCATGGGATACACGCTTATTCATCATTTGGAATATTTATATTCGCCTTCGATATATCTATGATGTCAACATCGGATGAGATAGTTCCGTTATCAGAACATAGTGATGTTTTACCGCTCTTCGACTAATAGCGGATTGATATGTATGTTCTGTTTCGCCCTTGTCAAATACACGATTCATACAACTTCGTGCGTCAGGAATTCGACTCCTTGCAAGTTTAGGATTGTCGAATAGTACTGGTAACGTATCATCCTATATTTACGTGAGTTCAAGTGCAAGGTAAAGAAAGATTGTAATGCATCATTAGATGCACAGCCTGTTCTTTATTTAACTGGTTAGATCGATATATGACTATTTTCTTTCATGGCTTGCAAATTTTATATTTTCCGGTATCATCTTGTTTTTTCTTCATCTTCCATCGTAGACATCACGTTAAACCTCCCATTACATTCACCTTTGATATGTTCATGATATCGACATCGAACAAGATACTTCCGTTATCATGTTAGAATGATTATTATAATATTTATTTTATATTATATTATTATGCCAACAGTATATAGATATACATATGTATCCTTTTCCACCCCTTATTAAATACACGGTTCATACAACTTCGTGAGTTTTTGTTTCTGTATTGAAGTCAAGTCTGTATACGTTTGTATAGAGATGTATTTGATGTGACCAATACCTTTTAACTTCACCCGCAACCGGTTCCTTGCGAGGTTAGGACTGTGGAATAATGCTGGTAGCTTCACATTGTACATTTATTTCGTTTGAGAGATTTGTATAGGTAGATGGATATTTTGTCTAAAATAATCGATGAATACAATCATACGAAACATCGATCCATTCAGGTTAAATCCCGTATTCTTACGTGCTTAAGTAAGGTGGGTAATCCCAACGCATATTTAATTGAAGATGTAAACGAGAAACCGATTCTGGGGTGTTCCTATAAACAGAAATAGCAGAAATTCAAATATGAGAACGTATACTCCCTCGAAGGAGTTTTACCTAGAAAATGAGATCGAATCAGTTGGATTTTATAACTTCCACAGCAGTTGGATAAACATTTTTACGCTGTTTTGCTATACTTACTTATTAGTAAGATTGCATTATTCTATTACTGCATACTTATTATAAATATTGTTCCACCCTTTAAATAAAATTCGTAAAGTTTATGATGATATCTTTTATTCAGTATAATATGTATAAAATTATTTTACTCCGTTATTATATTTCACTCGCTGCACTGTTTCTTGGAAAGCGTCGGTCCATCGATATTACCTTCACGTCGGATAATACTGTTGGAATATCCTATATTTATGCAAATTTTCATGTTGTAGGTTGTATTACATCATGGGGTGCCTGCTTTATCATTATTTTTACATTATTGTTCCGGGTGATTTTTATGATGAACATATCCTCTTCAAGTTTAAGAGAATTGCTGTTCAGATGCGCATGGAAACAAAAGTGTTCATTGTGTAATGTAGCCGTCGGTAAGGTTTGGTCGCGGCATCGAAAATCCTGTTCCGACATGCTATTCGCCGGATGGTTCGTTTTACTTGGTGGCTGCTTCTCTTCTGAAACATCTCGTTTCTTGGTTATGGAATCGATATTATGCGTTTTCTTATGTCGAGACAGACTATCCGATCTCGTAAAGATTTCCTCACATATGGTGCATGTGTAAGATTTATTATTTAAGCAGGGATGTCTGTTCAATCCATCTTTTCTTGCAAACGTTTTGTGGCATATCTCACACTCCATCTTAAACTATAATATTGCAGTCTATTAGGGAAAGTATGCGGTGAAATTTAAATAACTTACCTAAAATATGCCTGTCCAATCACGACGAATACTAAGTGATAATGAAACGCTAAACCAGTAGGAAATCAACGCCTAACTATAAACACTAAAACTATATACTGGAGGTAAAGATGTTGAAGTTCACGACCTAGCTGTTAGAAAGCTGTCGGTAAATGAACTAGCTTTTATATGATTTATCGATATTCAATCAGAATGCGATATTTCATATGATACGATCAATTAAACTTTGTAAGTGTTCTTCTACATGTATCTTAATATATTAATAAATAATGGACTGGGTTTCATTAAATTTGATTTTATATTAACTTCCACATTTAACACAAAACTGTCGTTGAATCCTGTTTGTGACGTTACATGCTCGTATCAATAGACAAAGGAGTCCTGTATTACGTAATTTTATTAGATGCCGACTGTATAGGATCGTTATAGAAAATCCACATATCTTACTGAAAGATACTGATTTCTATCCGTCTACGACCTGACCGAGCCTGATATGTTTGACTTTGTTGATTTACAATCGAAGTGACTTACGTTCCATTTCTTTATAATATCGTATTAAAGTATAATATCTAAACCTATTTGTGATGTCTAATGATGTAGCGTACTGTGATTAGCGGTCGGTCAATCGTATGAAGCTCGGGTCATCTCCCGATTCCTCAGTTTGGTGTATTTTACGTTCAAACGTATAAACCGATTCTTCACGTTACTGATGAGCGATCTAAAGTATACAGTGTTCAGTAGGACCAACTTGCGCATGCGCAGTGACATCATCACTTACTGTCTGACGTTTAACAGCCTGATCAGTGTTAAGGAACTTGTTGGGGAACTACCTTTCTATACATAGCATAACATTCATCCTGTTCATATTAAAATATAACGTCGAAACCTGTTTGTGATGTCTAATGATGTATCGTACTGCGATTGGTGGTCGATCAATCGTATGAAATTCGGGTCATCTCCCGATTCCTCAGTTTAGTGTAGTTTACATTTATATATATAAACCGCTTCTTCACCTTACTAATGACCGATCAATAGTATGTAATGTTCACCAGGGCTAACTTGCGCATGTCCAGTGACTTTATTACTTACTGTCTGACGTTAAACACCTTGATCAATGTTAAGGATGTTGTTGGGTGAACTACCTTCCTATACATATCGGGGAATTTTGAATTTCGAGTTGGTAACCAATCAGAGCGTGGTATTGTATGGGATGCGACCAATCAGAATGCTGCATTTTGTATGATATCATGAATGAGAACGCTCTTCCCATCTAACATTCACCCTGTTTATGCCATGATGGTATTACGTAATATCTTATTAGGGATCTATACATAATTATCTGTTTCTCGTTTAAACCTATTTGTGATGTAATGGTATTGCGTAATATTACGTGATATATAGGAACATATCCGCAACAATCGGCACGTTGGCAATAGCGACCCTCATGCGATCACCTAAATCAAACAATGTCAACTGCGGACAGTACTTGGATGGTGTACCGTATGTGTATTTAAAAATACAACAGTTATAGCACATTGGCAATAGCCGTTCACCTCCTTTCACCAAAGTCAAACAACGTCGACTGCGGACAGTACTTGGATGGTGTACCGTTGAAACCGGTTTGTGACGTCATGGTATTACGTAATCTTACCTAACTTCCCGGCTAACGTCTCCTGATCCTCCATCTTCTGGTGAAATGCCCAATTCCCTAATTAGGCCTGTTACCACCTACAGCTCCCTATATTCCGAGCAGCAGCGACACCTTCCGGTCGAAATCAACACTACATACAGCCACTTGTACTACATAGGCGCCCTATCGAACAGCGACACCTCCCGGTCAAAAGCGGCACTACATACAGCCACCTATATTACCGGTATCTACCGAACAGCGGCACCTCCCGGTCAAAAGCGGCACTACATACTACGTAGGCCACCCTACCGAACAACGACACCTACCGGTGGAAAGCGATACTACATACAGCCCATGTACTGCTGGCATTACAGGCGTCCTACCGAACAGCGACACCTACCGGTCAAAAGGGGTACCACATACAGTCACCTGTAATACCGGCACTGCCCAGTTATCTATCTTACCGACCAGAGGGGCGGGAGTTTTGAATTTTCCGGGGAGGGGGTTGTTGCCCATTTTTAACCCTCCAACCGGGGTTGTGGCCCCCATTTTCATACACGCGCGGTCGGGGTTGTGACTACCTTCCAGTATACACGGTCGGGGTTGTGGGAACCTTTTCAGAGCGGGCGAGCGGGTGAGCGGGTGTGTTTGAACCCGCCTTCTCTCTCTACTAACGTTCTGAAAATATAACTATCGTTCAAACCAGCCTTGTTTTATTGACCTATTAGTGGTAGATCTCTATCATATAAGATACAGTCTATGTTTATGTTATGTCTGCGTCTCCACAACATAGCTAAGGAATTCGAAGGGTGATAAACAAAAACCAACCGTTCCCACGGGAATCGGTTGGTGACCTGCTAAATGTAACGACGAATCGAAGACATTCGGCGTCGTATCTTTAGGCTGTAAGCTTGTGTACTAGCTATAAGTTACAATTAAGATATTATTTGTAAATTTCTTGAATAAATAATATTTTTAAAAAGTAACTTCTGGTTTCGTCGAACTTAATTGGCGCTGCGAACAGGATATCTAAACGATCGCGAATTCGAGTTTGTATAACCGACGCGAAATCGGCAACTTTCAAGTTCTTGTTAGATACATCGAAACGAACCGCGAACGGAAGTGCCCTGTGGAGTGAACTCCCGACCTGTGAGAGACATCACCTGGAGACGGCTCTCTTCTGAAGGTGCGTGGCCCACTACGTAGAGCTTTCCATCAACCCCGAGGACCTCGACCGACGTGCATCCCTCATCTAGGAATTGCTGCTAGACATCGAGGATGTTATTAGCTGGACTTCTACTCTTGTAAGTCAATTCCATTTTTCCATTTTCCTATTGTATGCTTTATACACGTTATTAGTTTGATTTATGACCAAATATAGAGATAGATCACCGTTAAAGATTAACGATAACTTAAATTCAGATTCTGACGAAGATATTTTATATAATTTAAGAGAAAATATAGCTCTTAATTTAACATTAAACATGTCCGTAAACTTTGCCGAGTTGAATATTGCGAGGGAAATCATTCCTCAATATGAGGGTGGTAGTAAAAACCTCTCGTATTTCTTACAACAATGCGAGAAATTCCTCAATACTTATAGAGTTACAGCTGTGGGACAAGAAAACTGCTCATTTAATAAATTATTATTCGAAATTTGTTGTTCGAAGCTAATTGGTACCGCTAGAGACACAATTATCGTCTCCAACTGTACGCATTGGTCTCAACTAAAAAGCGAACTTCTTCAATGCTTTGGAGATCAACGAAACGAGCTATTGTTAGAGAATAGAGTTATAGAGAATGATTTGATTAAATGCTATCAGATTTCAACCGAAACATACGACGTATACTACGAACGTATTAAATCTAAATTGCAACAGCTACTCGAACATATTAATCTTCGAGAAGTTGACGCCAATATTAGAATTTATAAAACAAACATGTATAGTCAAAGAGCCCTGAATACCTTCCAAGCAGGTTTGCTGGAACCATATCGTTCGTTTGTATCCTACAAAAGTTGTGTGTCGCTAGAAGATTGTTTAGTTCATTTACGGAACTATGACAATCACAAACAGCAAGTAAAATTTTTAGATTTTGTAAGACAAAGAGGCCCAACTAAAATGCATAATAGCTTGCCGCATAAACCGCAACTAAATACGCAAATTGCGCGTCCACAGATTCAAAATTACCAACCTCCGCAAATACAAAGAGTCCCTTTCGCCCCGAATCAAATACGCTATAATTTCCAAAACCAAAACTCGATTCCGTTCCCACGAGGCCCAGTAAATATACATGCGAAACCGAGCGGTAGTCCAATTTTTCCCAATAACAATAATACGTTTAATAAAAATTCAAATCAATACCCAACACCTATGTCGATTTCAACTACAACACTTGACATAAATTCAATATATAATAGACCTAAACTACCATTTATCACAATCCCTAGTCTAGGTTTAAAAATCTTGATAGATTCCGGAGCTTCAAATTCTATTATTAATCCCGGACCCGCGTACACTTACTTTCAGGAATACTTCTTCAAAAAACCTTTTACTGTTAAAAGCTTAAATCAGACAATAACCAATGACGAAAATATTTCGTACCCAATTTTACAAGAATTCAGAGTTAAGAAAAATGTAAACTTTTATGTTTTAAACTGGCACTACAGATTCGACGCTTTGTTAGGTAGCGATCACTTCCTAGAACTAGGAGCGAAGATCGACTACAACACGCGGAATTTAGAAATTGGCAATATCGAAATCCCGTTTAGCATGGAATTAAACTCAAATAATTTCAGACCTTTTGCACACACTGTAAGAAACAAAATCCATCTCCCTGTCAATATAGAAGAAGGTCATATATTAATACACGAGACAAAATTAGGAGACGTAATCATACCAGAATCTATCGGTTACGCAAAAAACGGAATTTGTACGATACCGTTCGAGGAAGACCGCGAAATAAACGTCAATTTTCAACATCGACTGGACGTAGAACCTGTCGATAATTTCAATTTAAATTGTCCCCAAAACCAACCCTATACCATAGATATTACAAACACTATTCGCACCCAACATCTTAACATCGAAGAGAAGAGCGAAATAATGGCATTATGTAGAAAATATCGCGACGTGTTCTATTCTGAAGATTTAGATTTAACTTTTACCAACGCCGTAAAACATAAAATTAGAACCACAGACAATGACCCCGTGTTTTCCAAAACATTTCGTTACCCGTATCATTTAAAAACTGAAATCCAAAATCAAGTTCAAAAACTGTTAGACAACCGAATTATACGACCTAGCGTATCTCCGTATAGTTCTCCAGTTTGGATCGTACCAAAGAAATTGGACGCCAGCGGAAAAAGAAATGGAGATTAGTCATCGATTATAGAAAGTTAAACGAAAAAACAGTAGAAGACAAATACCCGTTACCAAGAATAGAAGAGATTCTAGACAACCTAGGTAGATGTACGTATTTTTCTACACTAGATCTCGCCCAGGGTTTCCACCAGATCGAAATGGATCACGAATCGATAGAAAAACCGGCTTTCACTGTAAATAACGGTCATTACGAATACGTTCGCATGCCGTTCCGACTCAAGAACGCGCCTAGCACGGTTCAGCGTGTTATGGATAATGTACTACGCGAATATCTCTACAAGTTCTGTTTCGTTTATATGGACGACGTAGTAATTTTTCGAAATCTTTACAAGAACATCTCGTACACATAACGCAAATCTTTAAGAAATTCAGACAATATAACCTCAAAATCCAGTTAGACAAATCAGAATTCCTGCAGAAGGAAGTAGGTTTCCTAGGCCACGTCATCACCGCCGAAGGTATTAAACCAAACCCTTCAAAAATTAAAGCAGTGAAGGAATACCCCTTACCGAGAACGACAAAAGAAATTAAAGCTTTCTTAGGTTTAGTCGGGTACTATAGACGCTTTGTTAAAAATTTCGCGAAAGTAGTTCAACCACTAACTAGATGCCTGAAGAAAGGAACGAAAATAGACGTAAACAACTCCGACTATTTACACTCATTTCACCACTGCAAAGAATTATTAACAAATGCCCCCATACTCGTCTACCCGGATTTCGACAAAACATTCTACTTAATCACCAAAATCGTCAAATGTAGCCATAGGTAGCGTACTATCACAAAACAATAAACCAATCGCTTTTTATTCACGAACATTAAATAGCACAGAAAAAACTATTCCACCATAGAACGCGAACTTTTATCCATTGTAGAAGCCTGCAAACACTTTAGACCGTACGTTTTCGGAAGACAATTCATTATAGAAACCGATCACAAACCTCTAATTTGGCTGTTCTCCCTAAAAGATCCAAACTCTCGTTTAGTCAAATGGAGATTGCGACTAGAAGAATTTGACTACAAGGTACAATACAAAAAAAGCAAAGAAAATGTAGTTGCTGACGCTTTATCGCGCATAGAAATAAACACGAAGGAAACCGCTACGGAAGATGATATAGACCTATTGTCACTCCTTCCTAATGTTAATATTGATGAAGAATTAACATTAGATGAATACGACGAAATTTTAAACAACGATGAATCCGATAATACTCAACACACGTCAATAGAACACCCTATCTTCACAATGCCTATAACAGATAAACCCGTAAATCATTTCGTAAATCGAATAATTATTAAATCAGGCGATCAATACGACATAAAACACGCGAAAATATTCTCAAAGCACAATTACACCGTCACCGTTAGAAAGGGCGATGAACTCCAAAATTTAACAGAAGCCTTAAAACAAATAATTGATCCCAAGAATCTCTATTGTGCCCATTTTCGGGACGAAGAGTTAGAATCGAAGTTTGTTAGCGTATGTCAACACCTTCTCAATGACTCCATAAAAATTAATAAAAGCAATATATTTGCAAAAGATATCGACAACCCCGCGGAACAATCCGAAATTATTAGTAAATATCATTCGAGTAACCATAACGGTATCATCGAAACCTATAACAATTTGAAGACGAAGTACTACTGGCCCGACATGAGAACGAAAATTAACAAAATTATAAACGAATGCGATATCTGTTTAAATGGTAAATACGAACGACACCCGTACAAAATACCATTTTCAGGACCCCTATTAGCGAAAAAACCATTTGATATAATCCATATAGACACCTTTTCTTTTGAAGGGAACAAATTTCTCACGTTAATAGACTTATTTTCTAGATACACACAAGCATATCATATAAAAGACGGCATGGGAATAACGATATTGAATAAATTGCGACACTACTTCTCTCATCACGGTTACCCGCGAAAAATAGTTAGCGACGAAGGCAAAGAGTTCAAAAACCACGTTTTTCTGGAATTTTGTAAACTCTTTAGAATAGAAGTACATTTCACTACAAATTACAACAGCAATTCTAACTCGCCTGTAGAACGAGTCCATTCTACTTTATTAGAAAAATAAGAACAGAAAAATTCAGAATAAGAACGAGACCCCACAAAATTTGATGATTTCGGCAGTACTCACGTACAATCAATCCATCCACTCAGCCACCGGTTACACGCCTTTCTCATTACTGTACGGACCTTACGAAAATTTAAATGCTCACAGGATAGATCTGAACATAACTATATATGACGATAACAATGACAAAAGAAAACGCGAATTACTCCCCTTTTATGAGCAGCTATACCAAAAGCAACTGAATAAAGGGAATAAAAATTTGGCTAAACTAAATTAAAACAAAGAAACCGTTGAAATCCGCGAACCCGTATTATACTTTGCGAGACAACGTATTAGAAAATCTGATCCCTATTATGACAAAGTGGATGTAACACAAGTCGATAAAAACAGAATTACTGGCATTAGGGACGGTACAAACAGACCCGCGAATATTCATCCGAGAAAGGTAAAAAGAATCAAAAAGCATTTCCACTTGCAGGATGATTCTAATCAACTCCAACCGAGCACTTCGTGTGGAGGAGGTTAATTCAAACGGATACTTCTCTGAGGAATTAGGAATGGTAAAGGTACTAAGCCACTACCATAAATTTTATTTTTATATCAATATAAGTAGCGTAGAATTAAGTTATGTGGTAAAGGAAAATAAAACTATTTCCTTCTTCTAATTATCCGATGGCTCATAAAATAAACATAATATATTTCCGACACGTTTATTCACCAAAAACATAACCTTGTTCTCTCTCCTCACACACCTTCCTTTCTCCTCGTTTCCTACCAACCTGGCCAGCACTACCAAAAATCACGCGGCAAATTCAAATTTAAACCTCTGAATACTACAGTTATAAGGTTTTATTAAATAATGCGATAATTTTAGAATTAAAAAACAAAAATGCCCTGTTACAACCCGGCATTTATAATTTAAAACGCACTTGCTTACAAATAGAACGACAACTTTCTAAACTCCAAAATAAAAGGCAAGAAAGGGCGCTAATCAATGCTTTAGGTACCGCAATCAAATTCGTAACGGGAAACCCCGATAATAGCGATTTAGACGAAGTTTATAAAAATATTGATTCACTCTTCTCAAATCAAGGTAAACTGATAAAACAAATAAACAAGTATAGTTCATTCGCAAATCACATAACCGAAAGGTATTCAGAGGATCTTAAAACCTTACAAAGCAATATAAATATAACCTTAACGTTATTACAAAATGTTAGCAATATTATAGAAACGCAGTTGTTCCTTCAGTATAATAACGCTATAAGCACAGCAATATTGGACGTCCTTCACGTTATTGAAAGAACGGTCTCTCTCGCATATTCAGAAATCGTCAACTTAGAAATCATATCTAACGCAGAACTCGTAGAAATTGTCAGACATCTACAATTGATATACAAACCGACAGCATTACTCCATTGGGATGATGTACATCTCTACAAAATTTTAGAATTTTCAAAATTTAAGGTTGCATCCATAAATGAAACTATTACGTGTACTTTGTACATACCCATCCTTAAAGTACCCGCATACCAGTATACCAAAATTTACCCAATTCCAAACTTACAAGACGTAGTGTTAATACCGCCAGCACAATTTCATCTACAAGGTGCGAAGGAGGAACTCTGGACGAACGAAGATTATCAAACAATAGACAAACAGGTGTTGTGCGTCAGTAAACCGTCAACGAATAAGTGTTCGCTCAAGTTTCGTGAAAATTGTGTTTTTGCAAAGGTGAATAATGATTATAAACTATACACTCAGTTACAAAACAACAAAATTATTGTATCATCCAAAAACGAACTTGAAATTGTAGAGGAATGCCTCGATAAAATAAATCGTTTAAAAATCAGAAATAACGTAGCACTATCATCAGAAAATAATTGTAAAATAATTGTAGAGGATCAAACGTACGACAATACTTTTAATAATTTTACATTGCATTTAGAAATAGTTACAGCCAAACATTATAAAACGAGTAAATCACTCACTTTACATTTAAACAATTTACATGATGTTAATACGTTAAAGGAAGAAGCACGAAATATCGATGATAAAGTTGTCTTGCACCCTGCCACACATTATACGCATTTCTCTTTTACCATTATATTACCAATTGTGAATTTTATTATGCTTATATTCTTATACATGTTTAAGAAAAATGTATTTAAATATTTCGACCGTAATGTTCAATTAGATAATTATCCAACTATCGAATTAAATCGGCAAAACGAGGACGTTTTGTCTTAAGGAGGAGGAATTATGTCGCGTCAAATTCCATACAGTCTATGTTTATGTTATGTCTGCGTCTCCACAAAATAGCTAAGGAATTCGAAGGGTGATAAACAAAAACCAACTGTTCCCACGGGAAACGGAGGTGACCTGCTAAATGTAACTACGAATCGAAGACATTCGGCGTCGTATCTTTAGGCTGTAAGCTTGTGTACTAGCTATAAGTTACAATTAAGATATTATTTGTAAATTTCTTGAATAAATAATATTTTTAAAAAGTAACTTCTGGTTTCGTCGAACTTAATTATATGTGCAGGGTGGTGGAGTTGTGTGACTCTACGGTGGAAATGTCGAAAGCCATAGCGATGACTGACGATTGGATGAGTGTACATGTAGAGAATGTAACCGTATGAGTGTATAGATGACGGTGTATGAATCTGAGTGAGCGTTGTGTACCTAAATCAATAATTATTAAACAGACGTATCAGTAAACGAACAATTTACAGATGTAGTTACAGGTAAATGCGGTAGGAAAATAATGCCTAAATTATTAGGCATGCGGTGAAATAAATCAGGAGATATACGGACATAAATACCTGAGTGAAAGTGGTGGTGTCTAAATTGCTGAATTAGAACACATAAGAAAAATTAATAACTTCATAAATACAGTAGAAGCCGCTTATTGTGATCAATTTGGAACAAACCCTTTTTGATAACATTAACCGAATGATAACAGTAAGCGGAAGGTAAATATAAATGTATTTTTCTATGCTGATGTAGTCAATAATAAATATGTATGTATGTAATCAAATTATTTAACGACTTACAAATAAAATTCAAGGGAAAAATTAACGATTAATCAACAATTTTTAATATTTTACCAAATTTGTTTATTTTTTATCATCGATACAATACGTAGGTACATTTATTTACACTTTACGATTTCATTCGAAAAACTGGTCGATCGTCGTTTGACGTTTATTTTTATTAATAAGATTTTGTATGTATATTTCAAAATCATAATATCTATCAAAATTACTTTCTCGGAATTGTACACCACGTCGGAGAATATTTAACGCTTCTTGCATCTGGCCATTAGTTAGCGGCTCTTCAGACATTTCCTCTTCTTCTTCTTCTCCTACTTCAGGTAATTCAGGATTACTTCCTTCGGACGATTGATCCACAACTTCCCGACAAATGTCTGATAGAGTCATTGTGGCAGCTGTTTGAACATCATTGTCGATATCCACCCAATCGGAAAATTCGCTTTTGGACAGACCTTGAACTACAAAAAAATTAAAAAAATATTAGATGTACAAAACAAGTTCTTTTTTCATACCTTCTAAAATGTCAGCGCACGTTTCATGGAGATCAGGTTCTTCATCACCAGTTTTGGAAAAACCTCCTTTTCGAAAACAGTTTCGGATCGTTTCTAGTTGAACTTGCCTCCATGACTTCACCAGCAAATGCAGCGCATCTAGAAGACTGATTTTTTGCTATCGCATCTGCAGTAGGTGCATCTCGATTCTCATCAAGTTCTTGTATAATTTGGGCTCGAATTTGCCCTCGATAGTATTCTTTGAATGTTCGAATGATTCCTTGATCACATGGTTGTATCAATGCCGTAGTGTTCGCAGGTAAGAAAATAAGTTGGATGTTCGTCAAAACTGCATTCACTTTGTGCGCAGTACAATTGTCTACTAATAAGACGATTTGGCGTTTCAATTTTTTGTCCCACCTGAGTAACCACTCGCTGAACAAGACACTTGTCATCCAAGCATTCGCATTAGCAAAATACTCCACGGGCAAAGTTTTAACACCTTTAAAACACCGAGGATTCTTACTTTTTCCTATCACTAGAAGTTCTTCCTTTTCACCTTCCATATTAACAGAACATAACACTGTTACTCGTTCTTTCGAAGATAAGCAACCTCTTACTTTATCGTTTTTGAACAAATAAGTATGATTAGGCATCGCGCGAAAGTAGAGTCCTGTTTCATCTGCATTGTAGATGTCCCGAGGCGGATATTTTGCAATAATTTCTGGCCATTCCGAACGCATCCGGTCAGCGGCTGCTAACGAATCAGCACTTTTTTCTTCACCGTGCAGAGGTCTATAAACGATGTTTTCTCGCTTTTTCCACCGATTGAACCATCCGTCTGTTGCAATGAAATTTTCTTTCCCCATAGTTTTGGCTATATCTTCTGCTTTTTGACGCATGATAGGACCATTCACAGAGGCATTTTTTCGCGAACATTTGTAAACCAAATTTTTAAAGCAGATTCAACTTGATTATCCTTTCCAGATCTTTCCCTTTTTCGTTTTATGTTTTCATTCGAACGCGCACACGTTTCTATTTCTGTACGATTTTTTAAAATTTTACACAACAGCGGTTGCGAAATTTTTAATTGTACCGCAGCATTCCTTTGACTCATTTTCGGAAGTTTATCGAAGTTATCGAGAATTTGTCGTTTTTCTTCGTTCGATAGATCGCGACGTTTTTTATTCACTTCGCCATGACCACGGTGGTTTATGCGAAATTTCAATAATTTACCCGTACACAAGACTGTAGAACGTGAGATTCGTAGAAGAGTATAAGAGAAACTGAATATCATTTAAACGAACGGACCTTTTATACATAAAGTACATCAAAAAAAAAAGATGACCTCTTCATAATATAGAAATAACAATTCGTTAGATTGTAATACGCGATATGAGAGTTTTAATTGAAATCGGCGAGAAAAAGCGGCTCGTTCAAAGGAGTTGCGCTGCAGACACCGTCGCCTGAAGATACTTTCCGACAAAGGATACTATTCATAACTGATAACATTAAGCGGCTTTTGATTACAATATGCGGCTTTCTTTCAATGAGTTTTAAATAGAGTGATTTGGGACCAACGGTTTTCGATAACAATAACCGTTTGATAACATTAACCGTGATTATAATATGCGGCTTCTACTGTATAATATATAGGCACGTGGATATGTAACATAGGGTAAAATACATGAACGGATAAATTCATCAACTAGGGATAAAAATTGCATAGACATACGACAGGTTTACATAGATGCATAATATGCCACAAATACGTGGTTTAGAATACAGGTGCATAAGGAACGTACATGTTCTATAAGTATAAGTATCTGGTTGTATGCTGCGGTGCCTAGATCATTGAAGTAATACACATGGAGATTAATAAATACATAATTTACGTGGTGAATTATATGGAAACGCAATACAATTGCACATACGTAGGTAAACAAGCGGTTGCATAAAATCAATTCATAAAGTGAGGGATGCAATTTAAATAAACATACGATAGAACGACATTACAATGGAAAGTACATGGATTAATTTACGGTTGCATCGGAAATGTAAATGTTTGATTGGTACAAATACCTGGTTATAAGGTGCGGTGCCTAAAATAGTGAATTAGTACACACAGAATTAATTAATATAGAAATTTACAGGCAAATCATGCGAATGTGCAATACAATGATTGGAAATATGAATAGTTATACATACAGGTTAGTAATTCGGCACAAATACAAAAACACATGGCTAAATTGTCCGGCAGCACGGCGATTCACACACTGCGACTGAAGCTCTATTTTCCGGAATCCGGAATAACAAATCTCAGCTTGGGACGTACACTGTTTTATATGTACCTATTTCCCATCAGTCGTCACTGATTTGTCTCCGGCCTTCGCTCACCGCCGAAGAAGAGGGGTATAATTTAGAAAAAGCATCATAGGATAAGCCTAACTAGCAAACCTTGAGCAGCATGAGTCCGCAAGGTTTATACGGGGAGCCTAATCACCGCAATTAAATTTTGGAAAATAAAATGTTGCGGCATTTTACTTTTAAAATTTGAATTTAAAACCGTAGTCACAACTGAAAATAATTTTGCTCATTTTCCATCAACTGAAGGCTGATAGAAAATAGAAGAAAATTTCCTGGAAGTCATATGATTAACGAAATATAATATAATAAATAAATAATAAAAATGTAGCACCGGGTGGATCCTCTTGAGTCTTACTGCTGCAACGGCAAGTTGCTCGGCATCGCCATCTTCAAGTGCTGAACGGCCACTGCAAATTGGCCGAGGAGCTCCTGAAGCGCGAGGACGGCTGTGTTGAAGTCCGACTGTGGAAGCCGCGCCCTCGATTCCAGATTGTTAGGTTTTACAGTCTTTCGGGAGGGTGTGGACCCTTTTGGGTTGCCGGAGGCTACCGCGCCGTATGACGTCTGAGGTTGGGTCGGGCGGATCGGTGGTTGCGCCGGGGAAGGCGCTGGAGGTTGCGACAGTCGACGGGGAAGCCGGGGACATCCCCGGTAGTTTGCGGTGTGCTCGCCACCGCAGTTCGCACAAGAAGGCTTGGCTTCCTCGTCGCGGGTGCAATCAGCTGCACGGTGCTCTCCGCCGCATCGCACGCACCTCAAAGGCGCTGTGCAACGGGATTGAGCGTGCCCGTACCTCTGGCACCGGTAGCATTGTCCTAGGCCGGGCTTGGAGCGTAGGGACTCGATCTTCACGTCTAAGGAGAGGATTTTCTTCATGGTAGATGGTAATTTTACCATTACCAGAGGCATAGGGTTGTGCAGTAGTGGCGCAGACGTGCGACGCCCTCCGTACTGAATCCTTCGTGTTCGAGCTATGACGCTACGACGTCGAGGTCGATTTCTGTCGGGATACCCCTAATCACGACGTTTAGGGTCTTCTCCTCGGGAGACGATACGTGTGGTAGGGGAGCTTAGCGGAGTCGAGGAGTTTGGTGGCTCCTCTGAAGTCTTTCTCGGTGGCGGGATAGAAGCGGATTCCGTCACTGGTGTTTTGGGCCTTGGAGTAGTTTATGGGGAGTTTGGCTAAGCGCGAAGTAACCTGTTTCCACGCTCCCTTGTCCCGTAGGACGATCGGGGGATTTTTGATGCTGGAGGGACTTTGGGAGGGGTAGCCCCTTTGGAATGGCCATGGAGGGGGAATTCGTCGTCTTCTGTGGGAAGTCCGGCGGGGATGGCGGTTTCTCGACCGCCGTCGGGCACGACAGAGCTCGGCGCCTGCCTGGCCTTCCTCTTCGTGCCCGTTTCCGGCACGTTGGAGTTCTGGGGTCCTTTCCACCGACGGTCTTCGCCATTTGCTTGGCTCTTTGCCACGCGAAGCTGGCGCAGTCCTGCGCCGGGCGATTTCCATCGCTAATCTCTTGACGAGGAGTTCTAACTCCTCGTCAGACATCGCGGCAAAACTGAGCGAGCTCGACGCGGCCGGCTCCTGGTTTACGCTGTTATTATCTTCAAAGTTTTCATTCTCGCTCTCCGTTTCCATGAGGTCGCTTTCCACGTCGAGGAGTTCGTCGTCACTATCTGTGAACTCACAGTCGTTAATAACTGGCCGGGATGCCATGGCTTTCCCGGCTTATTTTAGAACACAAATATCAATAAAAATATTTAAATTAGGTTTAGACTAATATCCTAAAAAGTAATTTTAAAGCTATCTCACCAAACAAAACGCTGGTATCCGTTCGCGTTCGCCGCCGGTCCGTACACGGACCGCGGTCGGAACGACTTCGTTGATTTTTTCACTGGAGATACGGCAGGCACGTCCGTCCGTATCGGATGCTCGCAGTCGAATTTGGCTCTATTTTCTCTTGGAACTTCAATTCAAATCTAGGATCAGCGGGGAAAGCCGCCCTGCACCCTCCTATCTCAGGAGAAAAGCTGCTGCAGTCTTGCAGCCTTGGGAATTGATGAAAGAAATTTAGCTTGCCCAGCAAAGGAGGGGGGATTATCGCTGTGAAAAAGAGAGAATTTGGTTTCAACTTACACGTATGTCGTCTCTTGTATAGGGATTAGTTGGTCGTCGAGGGACCTAAAGACGTTGCCTCAGCCGATAGTGAAGAAATCTGCTGGACGACGTATCTTTACTCGGGGAGGGGTCGATCTTGGGGATCGACGACCATCTGAACTGTGAGATTATCGCTGGCGCGGGCTCTATCGCACGCGGACTTCAGGAGCTGTTCTAAGAACTCACGCAGAATCGGAATGTTTAGATCTCGATGGATCTGTGCATTCCTTACGAAGTATGGAGCGTCGACTAGGATTCGGAGAGTACGGTTATGAAGGACCTCCAGTTTTTTCACATGTGTCTTCGCAGCTGAGGACCAGGCCATAGCACCGTAGGTCAACAGCGGCCGGAGTGTCGTCTTGTACAGCAGCAACTTGCTACCTAGGTGAAGGGGACTCCTTCGCCCTAGGAGGGGGAGTAGCATGTTGCGGGCAGTAATGAATCGGGAGAGGACCTCATCGACCTGCTTCTTCCAGATGACCGACATGAACCGCGACATTTTCAACGCGGATCTCTTCTACCGGGGGAACTCTTCTCTTCCAAAGTCACCGAATATCTTAGAGTCGCCGAAAACATCGAACACGCGGCAAGTCTCGAAATTATTATTAATTAAATTAATGTAACTTTCACATACATTCTATTTGTCGTCATCTTGTAAATTGTTATCGAATCATCACACATATTGTATTGTTTTCACATATTGCCAGTTATACCGAAGTTTTCACTTTCAAAAGTTAATGACAATATAATTATGTACAATTATGTAGAATTACGATGCTTAATTTCAAAATCATTGCGGGCAAAAACTATTCGATTTTATTAAATCCGAATAGGGAAAGCCACAACAAATATTCAAAAAGTTATAAAAAAGTTTAAGTTATAGAACGTTTTCCAAATTCATCGGAACTTGTGGCTCGCAATATCTATCAACGTGGAAAAAATCCTCTCGGGCATGGCGTTCGAGTGTGGCAAAGACCGTACTAAACCTAAAAAGTTTTTAGGTTTAGTACGGTCTTTTAGTTTTTAGTAAAAACTGTAATTACGAGTTCATCTCTGATGAGTTATTAGAAATTATTACATTTTCGACAATATCTAATTAGCGCCGGTTCCCGTCAGTTTGTGGTTGGTATGTGACTGATCAACAAGGTAAGTAGATGCGGGAGGTAGGTAATTACTTACATAATGCAACTATTTGTTATTAGTGTAATTATAATAGGTAAAAGTACTTAGATATTAAAAAGTAAATAATGCAAATAGTATTTAAAGCCACAATCTTTAGATTTAAGTTTAGTTGCAAGCTAACCGCTGACACCCATATCAGGCTGTTATCCATCGACAAGAAGATTCCTATCTCGAGGCTTTTTGGCAGATATAAATGTAAGTTTTTTCCGAATATGTCGAGTGTTTTACTGTCATTTTTTGTTTTCTGGCTACTACAACTTTCCAACCCCTTTCATAAATTGTGTTAACCCTGAGGCCTTTGTCTACCCAACGCGTGTAACTTACAGTTTTGTTGTAGTTTCTCTCGCAGTTCAATGGAGCCCAACAGTTGTTTCCAGGAGATAAATGGAGAGGATCCGCATGCATTTCGCTGCAATGTGTGCGACGTCGACTTGATACTGCGAAAGGAATACCAATTCAACCTTCATGTGGCAACTAAACGACATCGGAGAGGCATTGCTGAATTGGAACGCGGGTTCAAGGAAAGAAGAGTAGGGCCTTATTCTCATAAGTTTACCTTAGCGTGGACTACCGATATTAGGTACAAGTCCTGGATTCGATGTATTCCTGAGGACAACCATTCCTTTCACTGTCTTGTGTGTGATGTGAAAGAAAGCTGTCGAGGGGGAACTTCGAGTTTAGATCGACACGCAAGTAAAGATGAGCACAAGGCTCAATGTTTCGCGAACGGTATAGCAACAGTAGATGAAGTTCCTCCCGAAGTAGTTCAGGAATTCATCGATGACTTTAAAAATTCGGTACGAAGCGCTGAGTTAGAATATATTAGATTAGGAAGCGAATTGAGCATCCCTTACACGCAGATGAAACCAATACTAGATTTTTTCAAAACGATAGATCCGGCAGTTCTACAAAAGATGACCGCGAGCGCGCCCAAAGTTTCAGATATTGTGCGTAACGTACTCGGTCGTTACGAAGAGGAATCCTCGATTCGCATTCTTCGGGATACCAAATTCGCGCTTCTTATCGATGAGGGAACCCAGAATAATAAAAGTTGGCTGACCTTTTTAATGCGATACGTCGACCAGAAGACACTCAATGTTGTTACAGCATTGCCGACACTTTTAGAACTAAACGCAACAAAATTAACTGCAGCGGGTATTTTCAAGCAGTTCAAGGATTACATGGTAAAACATGCAATTCCTTTTTCAAACATTATTGCAATGGCATGCGATCACGCTTCGGTTATGAACGCAGAGAAGGTATCCTTCAAAGCATTACTCCTTCTGGAGAATCCGAGCGTCATCGTTATTCCATGCGTTTGTCATGCTCTCGCGCTAATATCAAATCATTCTTTTGAAAAAACAATGCCTAACATAGTTGAGGAGTCAATGATGTCGATCGTTTACCACCAAAATTATGCGAAACGATCGCAAATTTTAGACGAGTTTATTGATGCATGTCAAGGGTTACAACTAAAACTGGTTAAATATTCGAAAACACGGTGGCTCGAACGTCACGACGCTATCCAGAGACTGCGTCTTTTGATACCGTCGTTGCAGGCATGCTTCTCCGATTCGATAGTAGAAGGTGATTACAAAAAACGAGAAAAACTCGAAAAAATGAACGCATTTCTCAACGATCTCGAGATGCAAGCGTACCTAGCTTTTCTAGAGTATGTTTTGGCAATATTCGATAATATAAACCTGTTTTTCAAAATTCTGAAACGCGAGTTCATCAGTTGCACGGGAAATGCCTTCAATTTTTCTCGCGGATGGAATGACATTTTATAAAGAAACCTCTCCTTCCCTTTGTGCAATCGGGGCACGTTCGATTCGAAGATAGTAGTAATCAATTGCCTCTAGATGAGATATCATTCGGAGAAGAATGCCACGACGTTATAGAAAAACTCAAATCAAACAATACCACCGAAAATGAGGAAATCGTTCATAGAATTCGCCAGAATTGGTTGAATTTTTATATAGAGGCTGCAAATCAAATCCAACGAAGATTATTTTATATTAATGATGAATTTTTCACTTCCTTGCGTGTTTTTGATAGTGAAACCGCCTTGAAAGATGAGGATCGGGATTGTAGGTTCAGTGAAGTTTGGATTGTCGCGGAAAAACTCGGTGGATTTGATAAGGCCGTAATGAAAAAGGAGTGGCGTTTCTTGTTCTCGGAATATCGAAATGGTTCGATTAGACGAGAAATCGACATGTTGTCATTTGATGACATGTGGACAGAAATTTTGTTTAGGAAATATGAAAGTGGAGATTTCAAGTATCCACAATTAAAATGTCTTTTAGGTATAGTACGGTCTTTGCCACACTCGAACGCGGCGGCAGAGAGGACTTTTTCCGCGTTGACAGATGTTGTGAGCCACAAGAAACGCTCAACCTTGTCGAGCGATAGCGTTAGTGCGCTAGTCGCAATAAAAGTCGCAGCTAGAAATAAAAGAGATGGGTCGTGTCGGCGAGGTAACAGAGGAGCAATTAACTCAAATGTCTTCAACATTGTTATATAAACCTTCCATCAAGAAACAACGTGGTTTAACGTTGTACGCGACTGATGAGGAAATGCCTCAAGAATAGTTTTGAATTTTTTTCCACGAATTTGGGGAATTCTTATGATTTCCAACATTTTTAAGATGTATTCCGCTAAATTTTGAAAAACGTTCTATAACTTACACTTTTTTAATACCTGTTTGAACATTTGTTGTGGCTTTTCCTAATCGGATTTAATAAAATTGAATAATTTTTGCCAAATTTTGTGCTCGCAAAGCTCCTCTATTACCTACTTCTAACAACTTTCAGCTGTGCAATACTTCTTAATGATTTTGAAATTATCCCTCGAAATTGTAAATATTCCATTAATTTTAGATTTATGGGTCCCTCATCTCATTTTCTCAATTACGCTCGATGTCGTTTGATACCATATGAAGGTTATGCCTCTATACAATTATTGTTATTATGATTATGATTATTATTATTACTATTATTATTATTACTATTATTATTATTACTATTGTTATTATTGTTATTATTATTATTATTATTTTAATTATTACTATTTTTATTGTTATTATTATCATTATTACTATTATAATTATTATACGTGACTGTATTCTATAGCTTTGGACGGTTTTACCTCCTTTTTTGACAGGAATAAATCATTGTTTTCTCTAGTTCCTCAATCTCGCTGTTTTAATCTATACTACTGCGATTTTCCCGAATTCCTTCAGATCTCACGCCCGAGTTCGCAAACAGTATGCGATATGTAATATTCGTTATATTGTTTATATAGTTTTTTACCACATTATTTTTGGTCCTGCGGACTCTTTATTAAAATAAAATAAGTGTTGAATGGATATTTATTAGTTAAAAAAGGAATACCTATAAATCTATCTGTTATAGGCATAAGCCAAATACAATCAACCATGAAATTCGATCCAGACCTTTTCTTTCAATAGTTATTTAACATTTCTCATCTGTTACAAGTATTATAACAGATAAGGGGCAAGGAACAGTCGAAAGCGTACCGCTGCCACATCGGGTCGGTTCGCCCTCTTCGGCTGGTTCCCCCACTATGACGAATATTTCGCCAGGCAAGTGAGGGGAAGCTGGCAAGTCGTTTCTAATATTCGACCTCTGAAACTGTCGGGATCACCTTTTTATCATCTAACACGCCGGAGTCTGTCACATGACCCCCTCTTCGCTACCAACCTAAAAACTATGAAAATCCCTACCACAAGTAGTGGGGCAAGATTAATGGCGGCACATTCAAATTTTTTAAATCTTACTACTACAATTCGGCCATTCTGACAAACTGATCGCCCTCGATCTGCGATAAACATAACATAATGGATCCCATAAAGTTTTACATAAACATGAGCATAAATGTCATAAATAAATAAAAGCATTTCAAATAGATGGCTTATCATTAATTCAATAATTTCATTGCATAATACAGTGGGTAGTAGTCTAAAGTGTCAATCTTACGGAGAATAAAGACATATGAATTACTCGTAATAATACTTAATATTAATGATAGGGTTTCAATCGAGTGGTATCTAATACACTCTCATAAGGAATCTGGGTGTTTTGATATCCTGGGATATCTGTAACTACATACCTATCATTAGGCAAGATAGCTTTGATTTCACATGGTCCTCTATTCTTTGGAATTAATTTCTTGCTAACACCGGTCGACGTATCAATGTTCGAAATCCTAACATATTGTCCAACGCGGCATTCTTGAGATTCTCGATGGCGCTTGTTATAATATGATTTATTGTGATCTTGGCTCTGACGTATTCTGATTTCTGCTTCCGACCGCAATCGTTCTAAATCCCGTTCGCCATTTACATTTAAACTTTCTAAGGCCTCACGTAAGTTATCCTTAATTTTTCCTAACTGATTTCTACCAAATAATAACATAGAAGGCGTTTTTCCTGTCGAGCGATTCACGATGTTGTTCATTCCGAACGCTACCTCACCCAGTCCATTCGATCCGTTTTTCATCAGTGAGCTTACCAAGCACCATGGTTATAGACGAATTCATCCTCTCGATCTGTCCATTTGCTCTAGGTGCGCCAGCTGCTATTAAAACATGCCTTATATCATTTTCCTTTGTCAATTCTTCAAATAATTTAGATGAAAAACAGGAGCCTCTATCAGATATAATAGTTTTAGGCCTACTATAATATTGGAAATAATTATTAAGATGCTTAATTAATTCTTGAGTGTTGGTGGTTTTGCAAGCATACAACGTAAGAAATTTGGAAAATCCGTCTACTATCTCGAATACGTATTTGTATTTTCCTTTACTCATTGCTAATGGGCCATAATGATCGATATGTATCGTTTCAAATGGTAAATTACCCTTTGGTATGCTATGCAAGCACCCTTCTACTTTTCCTGATTTCCTATTAAATTCAATGCACTTCAAGCAGTTACTAATAAATTCTGATGTCTTTTGTCGCATTTTCGGAAACCAATAACTGCGAGTTATTAACTCGAGAGTTTTGTCAAGTCCAAAATGTCCCATTTCGTTGTGATAAGTGTGCATTATACTATGCTCCAAATCCCTTGGCACATAGAATAGCCTACCTCTCTTTCGATATACCAATCCGTTCTGCAGTTCGTAAAATGCGTGTTCGGATCTCTCTAATTCCTCTCTTAATTTGATAATGTCTTCATCAAGTGTCTGCTTAACAGCTAATGTTTGCTCCACAGTGTTCCCTTCCAGCACTAAGATATGATTCATCCGACTCAGGGCATCTGCATGTTGCATCCGGTTGTTTGGCCTGTGCTCTATTGAATAATTATAATTCTGTAGGAGTAAACACCAACGCATAATTCTGGGTATTACATCTTTCTTTGATAAAGTGAGTCGAAAACTGTCACAATCGGTAATTATTTTAAAAGGTATTCCATGTAGGTAAATATGGAAGCGTTTCAATGCGTAAACTATCGACAGACATTCTAGTTTATAACTATGATATCTTGACTCAGCTTCGGTAGTTCTCTTGCTAAAGAAGAATACAGGATGAAATTTACCATCTTCTTGCTTCTGCATTAATATTGAGCCAAATCCTTGAGCGCTCGCATCGCACTGCAGCTCGGTTACATTAGAAGGGGAATAAATTGCTAATATTGGCCTTGACAGTAGTTTCTCTTTTAATTCTTCAAACGATTGAAAATGTTTCTCATTGAATTCAAATTTGACGCTTTTCTTTAATAAGTCGTAAAGAGGTTTTGCAATTAACGAGAAGTTTTGAACAAATTTCCGAAAATAACTTGCAAAACCAACAAATCTGTGAACCTCTTTCGCGTTCGTCGGTACAGGATAATTCTTAATGGATTCTATATTTTCAGTATTCCGTCTAATACCGTGCACATCAACTTGATACCCCAAAAAGTCAATTTTAGATTTAAGAAAGGAACACTTATCTAAACGTAATTCTAACAAGTTTTCATTTAATATTTTACAAACGTGCGTCAGTATATTTAAATTTTCCTCTATAGTCCGCGTTGCTATAAGGATGTCGTCGATATAGATAAGAACTTGATTCTCTTTTATTAAATTTCTGAAAACTTTGTTAATATATCGAGAAGAGGTTGACGGACTCGAGCTAAGTCCAAATGGCATTTTACAAAATTCGTACTGTCCCGATGGCGTAGTGAAAGATGTGTACTTAACAGATTCCTCACTCATGGATACATGATAAAATGCATTCTTCAAGTCGAGTCTAGTGAAGTATTGCTTATCTTTTAATTGATCTAAGTGATCCTCAATTAACGGTAATGGGAATTGGTCCCTAACAAGATACTTATTTAAGGTTCTATAGTCTACACACATGCGATGTTCGCCATCCTTCTTTTTGACAAGTACTATCGCAGAACAATATGGTGATTGACTCTCCCTAATGATCCCGCGATATAACAAGTCTTGTAGTATCATATGTACATAAATCGCGTTTTTCTGCATAAGACAAACGTCGTGGTCTTGTAAAAAACGGTTCAAACTTCTTCACTACTAATTTCATTTCATAGTGAACTATAGGTTTGTGCAGTCGTGGAGTACTTTGATAGTCATTGTACATTTGATGAACATTACTTATAATGTCCACAGGTAGGTTTGCTTCAATATCTAAATTTAAACTATCTGGAACACAATCTTCACAATTTATGTTTAAAATTTGTTGGCACTCATTAGCTAAATCTAAATAGGATTGTGTTGGGCAGATATCAACAGTATTATCATCAACAGTTACACAAACATTTGTATTACAAATAAAATCTCGACCTAATAAACATTCATAAGGCATGCTATCATATGGCACAACTAAAAATGATAAATATAAACCAATATTATTAACAAGAATTTTACAATAAATTTGACCTATTATGTCTAACTTTGATTTATTTATTCCCTCATAATTTCCCACTTTACTATCTACTTGTTCCAATTCAAAATTTTTGGCTAATTTATAATTTATTAAACAAACAGGGCTACCTGAATCCAGGATGGCATTTGTCCTGCAACTATAACTATCATGACTTATGTCAATTGGTACCATAAATGGAGATGCACCGCTGATGGTCATTGTTGTATTCGTATTAAATTCTTGTGTTCTATTCTTGGGTATGCCTCCTCTTCGTGTTCTTGTTGGACAATTTGCAATTTGATGATCCATACTACCGCATTCAAAACAAGATCCTCTCTGTCTCCTGGGGTTGGGACAATTTGCTAATACATGTCCTTGTTGATTGCAGTTAAAACACTTCAGCGGATTTTCCTGCGTTCTTCTGTCTGTATCCTGGTTATCTCTTGAATAACCCAGCCTTCTGTCACTGCCAAGTTTCCGTTGGTTTGTTCTAACTTTACGTGCACTACTAATTCGTTCATAGTCTATTATATCCTTAGACAAATGATCTTCGTCGATGTGGTCTCTTGATAACACAAAATCAGCTACATTATTGCACGATAACCCAATTGCAATTTGTTCTTTTGTTTCTCTAAATGGAAGGTTTAAAGATTTGCACATTGATACCTTTTCCTGATAGTATGCACCAAGAGTTTCGTTCGGTCTCTTTATTCTTTGTTGCATTCTACTCCATAAATCATTTTTGTTTTCTTCAAATATAAATGTTTTCTGGAAAGCCCTCTCGAATTTTGACCAATCATGAAGTTCCTCGTTCCTACCTTCCCACCAATGTTTTGCAGCAGCTGCTACTAAATGAACTTGAGCCGTCTGCAGTATAAATGCTTCAGGCCAATTATGCAAAGCAGCTGTGTGTGTGTTTTTCAACTGATCCAACCATTTCTTTCCAAGGTTTGGGTTTCCTTCACCTGTAAAATTACCAATACTCTTCGATAAATCCGGCATATGAAATTTCTTCACATCGCTGGTCATTTAAGGCGTTTGTGTGATTTGTCGTTCTTGATGAATTTTTAATACGTTCATCATTTCTGTATTCTGTTGTATCGCGGCATTAAGAGTCTGTAGAATCTGAGAAATGTCGCTTGTCGCTGTTGTATTGAGCACATGGCTTTCTGTTTCGCTAACACTAGGCGAATCCTCCTCACTTTGGTGTGTGGACATAAAACGTTCGAATGTATTAGTATCCATTTCTTTTCGCGCCATTTTTCCAACGTGGTTCTTAGCAAACAATTTAATAAAAATTACAACTACGTTTAAAATAGCTCGAGTAGTATAATCTCACTGCGATCCACTTCGATCCCACTTCTGAAAACTGTAGTCACTCTCCCCGACTACTGAGGGGAATAAAACATAAGGAGTTGTATTTTAATAACACTTGTATTTCTAACAAACTGTCTGGATCGCCTTTTATCATCTAACACGCCGGAGTCCATCACATGTGTATAATATAATCATAGATTGCCGTTGCGTAGGTAACGGCATAACTAAAAATGATAGTAAACAACGTGGCATGTAATGATTATAGTATTGTATGTCAGGCATCTAAAATAAAGGCCTTATTACTAAAGAGCATTTAAATAGCTTCATTTATAAGTTAGCATAAGTAATACATGGTGTCAGGTCGCTAGTGAACCTACGTTGCTTAGAGGGAAGTGCCAGAAATAGTATTGCTCCAGCTTGATTTGTTTTCTCGCCGAGTATTTCTTTGTTCTGTTACGGGTGAAAAGTGCCGATTGTAGTGCAGAAAAAATGGAAAACTATTTTAAGCCCCCAGAATCGCTCGTACTAGATGGAAATATTGCAGAAAACTGGATGAAATTTTCCCAAAAATTTGACTTGTTTTCGAAAGCCACAGACTTGGACAGTAAAGAAGAAGGAAAGAAGGTAGCATGTTTTTGTCTTTAATTGGAGATGATGGGCTTGACCTGTATAATAGCTTCACATTTGATACAGGCAAAGACAAGATTTTAAAAGAAATACTGCAAAAATTCAAAGACCATTGTGCCCCACAAAAGAACGTTATATTTGAAAGAGTAAAGTTCAATACAATAGTACAAAAGAAGGACAATCGTTTGACAGCTTCTTGACAGAACTTAGAAAAGCAGTAAAAACGACAGACTATCCAAACCAGGATGAGATGGTGCGTGACAGGATTGTCATAGGTTTAAGAGAGACAGCTAGTAAAGAGAAATTAATGCGAGAAGTCAGTTTAACATTGACTAAAGCAATAAATTTCTGTAGAGCTACAGAAACAAGTAGAGACCAAGTGAAAACACTAGATAATGAGTCTAGAGTAGATGCTTTAAGAGCGAGTACTTCAGGTAGACAAACAAGTATGTACAGAGACTCTAAGAAGACATGTAAAAACTGTGGTTATAGGCACAAATATACAAATTTGTGTCCTGCAATAGGGAAAACATGTGTAAAGTGTCAGGGTCGCGACCATTTTGCCAAAGTTTGTTCATATAAAAGTAGGAGAAGTGAGATTCATAAAGGCAGAGATTACAAGAAAAATGTGCATGTTGTATCAAAAGGAAACGAAGAAGATGACTCAGAAGCCGGTAGTGGAAGCAGTAGTGAGTATGAATTTTATGTGACTTCCGTGGATGCAATCAACCAGCCAGAAAATAACAGAGAAACTGAAACAGTGTGGACTAAACAGGTTTTAGTTAATAGTAAGCCTATTGTTTTCAAATTAGACACTGGAGCTGAGGTAAGCACTTTACCCCTACATATTCTAAAGAAAATTGCACCAGACTCCACAATCCGAAAGACGAACATAACATTAATGTCATATGGAAACACCAATTTTAAGCTGAGAAGTCCAGGTGAAGTCAAGCTTGAATGTTCCGTGAAGAATCGTCAGAAAATTGTGACATTTGTAGTAGTAAACGCAGAAAATCAAATTCGCTTATTAGGATTACAAGAATGTTTAAGTTTAAATTTGATAAAAAGAGTGGACTCATTAGGTAAACAAAAGTTGTTTAGCTCTTTAGGCGATGTAGTTAGTAAATATTCACATGTTTTTGAAGGGTTAGGAAAGTTTCCGACGCAACATCATATAACTTTAAAGGAAAATGCAAAGCCAAAAATAAATGCCATTAGACGTGTATCACATATATTGTTGGATCGATTGAAAAAGAAATTATATGATCTTGTGTCCGGAGATATTATAGAAAAAGTGGATAAACCTTCAGAGTGGGTACACCCATTGGTTATTATTGAAAAACCAAATGGTGACCTACGTCTGTGCTTGGACCCGAGAGACTTAAATCAGGCTATACAACGCGAGCATTTTTTGATTCCCATATATGAGGACATTGCTATCAAATTAACTAACAAAAAATTCTTCACTGTTCTTGATATGAAGGATGGATACTGGCAAATTCAGTTAGATAATGAGAGCTCTGATTTAACAACCTTTGGTACCCCTTTTGGACGTTATAAATTTAAGAGACTAGCTTTTGGTATATGCTCAGCCCCCGAAGTATTTCAAAAGAAAAATTGTGAAGTTTTTGGTGACCTACCAGGAGTAGGACTATATTTTGATGATTTAATCGTCACAGGAACTACAGAGGTCGACCATGATCAAAATCTTAAAAATGTTTTGGAAAGGGCATCCCAATACAACATAAAATTTAATAAAAACAAAATACAATTCAAAAGGGATAGTGTTAAATTCATGGGACAAATTTTTCAAATGAGGGAGTAGAAACAAATAAAAAATACATTGAGGCGATTTTGAAAATGTCTATTCCTGAATGTAAGGCGGATGTTTTGAGATTTTTTGGGTATGGTGAAGTATGTGGGCAAATTCATACCAAATCTATCAAAAACAACTGCACCATTGAGAGATCTAACAAGAAATGACGTAGAGTTTGAGTGGACAGATGCGCATACAAATTCGTTCAATGCCTTGTTACACCTTCTCACTAATTCTGCTGTGTTGACATATTTCGATTAAAAAAACAATTGAAATTGAAACAGATGCATCGAAAGATGGACTAGGAGCCTGTTTATTACAAGAAGGCAAGCATGTAGCTTTTGCCTCTCGTAGCTTGACTAAGACTGAGCAAGCTTATGCTCAAATTGAAAAGGAGACCCTAGCCATACTGTTCGCTGTAAAAAATTTCATTATTTTATTTATGGCATGTCCACAAAAATATACAGCGATCATAAACCCTTAGAATCAATCTTCAAAAAAGACTTACAGTCATCTTCCCCAAGGATCTTAACAATACGTTTAAAATTACTAAAATATAATCTTAATATCTCTTACAAACCAGGAAAATATATGTCCGTGTCTGACGCCTTATCTCGCGCATTTATTAAACAAAAGACGGGAAATTCAGAAAATGATATAAATTTTGCTGTACATTCAATAGTCAGAACATTGCCAATGTCTGAAAATAGGATCAAACAGTTTACAAATGAGACAAATCAGAGATCCACTTCTCAGCATTGTTATAAATTTTATTAGTAATGGATGGCCCCTTCAAAAATATAAAATTCCAGAAACTGTTAAGAATTATTATAAACTGCGAGACAAATTGTTTGTATGTAATATTTTGTTAGTTTTAGATCATAAGTTAGTTGTGCCTAGTAAATTAAGATTAGAAATGATTAAACTACTACACGAGGGACACCTAGGGATTGAAAAGACAAAATCGCAAGCCAGAAAACTGTTTTATTGGCCAGGTATCTCAACAGATATTGAAACTTATATCAAATGCTGTAAAATTTGTGAGAAATTTGCCAGAAAAAATCCCAAACAAACGATGTTGTCCTACCCAATACCTAAAAGACCTTGGAAACGCGTTGGTTCTGATATTTTTACTTATGCTAATCAAAGTTATTGTGTTTTGTTTGATGCTTACTCAAACTGGCTTGAGATTTTGCCCATTACAAACAAAAGTAGTGAGGCTATCATTTCTCAAATCAAACCAGTTTTTGCACGGTTTGGATCTCCTGACTTATTTATTAGTGATAATGTTCCTTACAAAAGTGAAAATTTTTTGGAGTTTGCTAAGAATTGGAATTTTACTCTTGTTACGCGTAGCCCAGAATATCCACAATCAAACGCGTTAGCCGAAAAAGCTGTATCAATTGCTAAAAATTTACTTAAAAAATCGTTAGAGGAAGGAAAAGGGAGTGATCTAGCCTCTGCTTTGTTAAATTATAGAAATTCAACATTAAAAGGTATGGGCTATACACCTTCACAGCTTTTAAATAACAGAAATTGCAAGACGAACGTTCCAATTGTATGTGATTTATTGCAGCCTAATTTATGTCTAAATGTCAAAGAAAAAATGAAGAAATGAATGAACGCAATTTTAACAAAACTGCGAAAAATCTTAAACCCCTTAATGAAGGCAGTAGTGTTACTGTTTTAAATCACAAGAATAAGACTTGGGAACCTGCAAAAATTGAGAGCCTCCATGATACACCTCGATCATATGTTTTAAAAGATTGTAGAGGCAACACTATCAGGCGAAATCGAATTGATATTAGACCATCTGAAAATCCTTTTACAGTTATCTAATCTGTATGAACCTAGAGCTGAAAATAATCAGTCTAGTGCTGATAGTGATGTTACTCCAACTGTATCGAAATCTCAACCTATGCCGTTGAATAATGAGTTTAGTAATATAAATACTGAAATACATAACCCCTCACAGTCTTTACCACGATTGACAAATTCCAAGTTAAAGATACAAACTCGTTCCGGTAGAGTTGTTAACAAACCAGAGAGGCTAAACTTGTAAGAGGAGATGTATAATATAATCATAGATTGCCGTTGCGTAGGTAACGGCATAGCTAAAAAATGATAGTAAACAACGTGGCATCTAATGATTATAGTATTGTATGTCAGGCATCTAAAATAAAGGCCTTATTACTAAAGAGCATTTAAATAGCTTTATTTATAAGTTAGCATAAGTAATACAACATGATCCCCTCTTCGCTACCAACCACACCTACCAACCTAAAAACTATGAAAATTCCTACCACAAGTAGTGGGACAAGATTAGTGGCGGCACATTCAAATTTTTTAAATAGTTCTACTACACTTGTGTAATTATTGAATATTATATTCACTGTTAGACCATGTATTTCCAAATTATTATTATTGTTAAATGTGTTTAATGGTTTAATAGGCGTGAACAAAATTGAACAACTAGCACAGCAAACAACAGTAAAAACAAATATGGTCGATATCCGATAATGGTCGATATTTATAAGTAGTTATTTACCAATCTGAATTATAGCGACATCTACGGCTGCCGTCTGATTTAAATTCAACGTTCAAACCAAATATATTTGGTTCAAACCATTAGATTTGACATTCTTCCCCTTGCCCCCACCAGCCTACACTTAACTTGATTTTCATATTGTAGAGATGGTGATGTGCCTTTGATAATTTGCAATAAGGTGAATATATTTGTGAAAACTATGAATTCTATCGATATAATTAATACAATATACGATGACCAGGACATCCAAAATTACTCGGAAGACTCGGATATGGAAATTAGTGTATGCTATTCATAAATTTATGGGTAGATGTATATAGCAATAGTATAATGTATGTTGATTTTGTTATAGTTCCAA
Source organism: Chrysina gloriosa (assembly GCA_038088585.1). NCBI lineage: Eukaryota > Metazoa > Arthropoda > Insecta > Coleoptera > Scarabaeidae > Chrysina > Chrysina gloriosa. Next base: position 45,536,415 of record CM076088.1, on the reverse strand, counting down.
CCAATTAAACAGCAAAATCGAATTCGGAAAGATTTCGATACCACTTTTGAATTTGTAAGTTCAGTGGATGAATATCAAAAAGATATTTGGAATGACCTCACAAACTATGTTAAAAGGAAACCAAAATCAAAAACTGATGATAAAATTAGAAAAGCACTTGCTCCTTTTCAACCAGATAGTGATAGGAAGCTATTTAATGTAGCTAATGAAGATATTATGGAAGATGAATTATCAGACAATGAACTTACTCACGATGAGATAAAAATAAAACGAAAGAAACATAAGCATGTATATAATGCCAACAAAGACTTTTTGATGATGGTGTCATATCAAATAGTAGTACGTTTTATGAAATGAATCTTTCACGACCTTTAATGAAAGCTATTGGTGATATGAAATACGTTCACCCCACACCTATACAGGCTTCTACAATTCCACTAGCCTTATTAGGTATGTATTGCTATATGTTCACAGATATTTGGATAGATATTAATTAAAATTGCTTTTACCTTTATCACACCAATTTGATAAATATATACTGTAAAATAAATATATATATTGACATCTATGTGGGTTATCATCCTCAGTTGAAAAATACAAAGGATAGAGCACTCATGAACTAGTAAATATATTAGGAATAACAACTTTTAAAGATATCAAAATCTGTGTGGTAAAAATAATTTTAATATTAAGTGTAATTACGATTATTACTGGCATTTATTCTAAACTATAGATGTTCCCATTATTCTTACTAAAATTTTTGTTTAGGGCGAGATATATGTGGATGTGCTGCGACAGGAACTGGTAAAACTGCAGCATATATGCTACCTACATTAGAACGCTTACTTTATAGACCTAGCGAAAGTTGTTTTACCAGAGTATTAGTATTAGTACCTACAAGAGAATTGGGTGTCCAAGTCTATCAGGTTTCAAAACAACTTGCACAATTTACGAATATTGAAATTGCTTTATCAGTAGGTGGTTTAGATCTTAAGGTGCAAGAAAATATACTTAGGAAAAATCCTGACATAGTAATTGCAACACCTGGACGGCTTATAGACCATTTAAAAAGTACACTTAATTTCTCTTTAGATTCAATTGAAATATTGATTCTAGATGAAGCCGACAGAATGTTAGATGAATTTTTTGCAGAACAAATGAAGGCAATTATAAAGCAGTGTTCTAGAACTCATCAGACACTTCTCTTTTCTGCTACAATGACTGATGAAGTGGAAGATTTAGCTGCAGTATCACTTGCTAAACCTGTACGACTATTTGTTGATAGTAATAAAGATGTTGCCTTTAATTTACGTCAGGAATTTGTTCGAATTAGAAGTAATAGGGAGGCTGATAGAGAATCCATACTGTGCGCTTTAATATGTAGAACATTTAGAAATCGATGTATAATCTTTGTTCAGACAAAGAAACAAGCGCATAGAATTCACATACTTCTAGGATTACTAAGTATTAAAGTTGCAGAGCTACATGGAAATTTGACACAACCCCAACGACTAGATGCCCTACAAAAATTTAAAGATGGAATTGTTGACATTTTGGTAGCTACAGACGTAGCTGCTCGTGGTTTAGATATACCTGGAATAAATACAGTTATTAATTTTATGATGCCTCCAACACTTGAACATTATATACATAGAGTTGGTCGTACTGCAAGAGCAGGAAGAAGTGGAATATCTGTTAGCTTAGCTGGTGAACAAGAACGCAAAATCATAAAGGAAATAGTAAACCGAGCTTCAAATCCACCGAAAAGTAGAGTCATACCTTCGGAAATATTAGAAAAATATAAGTCAAAGTTAGAACAGTTAGAGTCAAACATAGAACAGATTTTAAATGAAGAGTATGAGGAAAGATTATTAAGCCGAACTGAAATACAAGCAAACAGGGCCGAGAAGCTATTGAAGGGTGAGCAAGAAGAAAGGCGGCCTTGGTTTCAAACAAAAAAGGAACGGAAATTGGAAAAAGCTAAGTTAGCATTAGTTAAGGAAAGAACAATTTCCGTTAATTCAAAAAAAAAGAAAAGAAACTAAGAGGAAATAGAGAAACACCTGAAGATCATATTCAATCAGATTTGAAACATTTTGCTCTGTTGCAATGTAGACTAGTGAAAAAAATCAAAACCTAAACGATTGAATGCATGTGTTGATTCTATTTCTAGCAAACAAAATAATAGTAAACAGAAAAAGTCTATTTTTACTAGTGAAATCTGCGATATTTCAACAACAGGTGCAAAAAAGTTTAGACATCAATCGAATTTAAAAAGAAAATCCCGAAATACAAACAGAAGCATATCTTTTGGAAAACCAATAACGAAAAAGAAATAATAATTTGTTTCGATATATTGTAGTGTTTTATACATAAAATATATTGCGCAGTTGAAACTAAAATTAAATTAAATTACTTTCAAAAATAAATCCGTTTGCAATTGCGATAGATGAAGACGTGCACTTAACTAATACAAGTAAAACTACGCATTATTTATCCCACTGTGATTTGTTCGAATGATTGGCATTTTATAAAAATACATTGCCTATTCTACTTAAACATTAAACTTCTGCCTGGCGAGGTGCATGCACTCGATGCGATGCGACGTTTAGAGAATCTACGTTGCCTACGCCGTTATCAGGCATGCGATTTCTCCGTAGGACGGTTAGATACGTTGGAGCGATTCGAGAACACGCCGTAATAAATCCACCTAAATCTGCTAAATATATGACTCGATTTTACTAGCATTGCTTTGTCTAAACAGTAACCATTGATAACGACTTAAAATATTAAAGTTGAAAAAACTACTCGCTCGGTGGTGTTGTCGCTATATCTCACTTGAAGTTGCAAACCACTAGTTGGGTTTATGTTTCCACGTCCAAATAACAAACAAGGTATAGCAGCAAGGGTACTCAAAATTTTCAATGCGTAGCTTTAACATTAAAAAAGATTTATAGAACTAGCTACAATTTGTACATGCTAATAATTCGGAAGGGGAACAGCTTTGTCAATAATTAGAAACTAAACTTTCTTCTTTTTAATTCGATGCATAAGTTGTGAAAACCGCTGTATACATATATATATATATATATATACATATAGTATCAATAGTATCAATATGGCACTAAAAACATATAAATATTGTACTTGTGGCTCCCGTGGCTGACTGTGTTCCAGAATAGCCAGAAGCGACAAAGGTAGAAAATCTTACGGTTGTTGCAATCACCTTTATAGCTTCTATTAGGTTATTAATGTTATTATTCTGGGACGTTGTGTGCATTGGTGTGCATATTGAAATTAAAGTAGACGATTATTGTTGTGTATCACTGATTTAATTTTTTAGCAAATACTATTCTTTTAACATATCCAAAATTCAAACATTTTTCAATTACGATACAATACGAACAAATGTGCACCTTTCGTATTTTCAAAATGGCATTAGCTAACTTCTGAGCTATTTCGAGGACATTCAAAACGACCACATGAACATCAAAGCTGCCAACACGCCTTGTCTTATCTATTGTGTCCAGGATTGCCCACAATGTATTAAAAGATGAACGTTCAACTAGCGGCTTGGGGAATAACTAACCATTACAACAAACCAAGAGATTCCAGATTTCGTTATATGTAGTATATTTTTGTTTACAATTTAGAAGTAATTAGAAATTATATTTAACATGCAAATTTGTATGTATTCTGATATGTGATTCGAAAATATCCAGCAATATGAATTTTCACAATACATATCAAAATAACATCAATTGGCATGTTAAATAAAAGATAGTGATACATTACGAACAAAGACATGTTACCAAAATAAATCTATCCTTTACAATAAAGTTGAGTGCTTGGGCAAGTATATAATAAAGAATAAAGAAGCTTTATTTACAATACTTTGTTAGTTGTTTTTGTGATTGCTATCTGTACTATCAATACGACCATAAATTGCATAGTAAAGAGTCATGTCGATTTGATCTCAACACTACAAACAACTAATCTGGTATTTCCCAGTATTTCCTAGCGCAAGCGCAATACCATGTTATACTAGATACAGAGCCACTACTCGGTTTGGGGAAATATTACTACGAAGGTCCAAGGTCGCATATTTAAGTGAACAGGGTATGCTTTGTTCTGCCTTGTAAAATGTGTTGATTGTTATGAGAGACACCTGTAAGAGAAATTGAGAAATTTTGACTTCTAGTCCCTTACCTTTCGGAAGACCTGCGGAAGTACTGCCCTCCGACCTCGGCTTTTGGACTTCCATCCTTTCTCTACGTTTAGTAGCCTCCGCCGTCTGTCGAGGCGTAACTTCCTTGTCTAGACTAAACCTGACCCCTTTGTGAATGCCTAGTGAAGTAGGCCTTGACTATGGCTCATTTAGCCTGTATGTAACCTTGGCCCTGTTTCACAAGCTTTTGCACTTTAGCCTTGGAAATTCTAGATAGCGTAGCTGTACGAAGAGTAGCTAGGGAAGTATCTGTCCGCTTGATCGAGTAAGGCTAATTACAAGGGGGTTTCGCCTGGTACCCCCAGGGGAACGTTAAATACCGCACATCCCTGCGGCCACGCAACTCTCGGTACGTTACCTTACACCTTAGTTTGGATTTTAGCTCGGGTACCTCGGGAGCGCTAAATTCCCGAACTCACTTGTTAACCTGAGAAGATGAATTATCTAATCAAAAATCTTAAAAATGGCATTTTGCCCTTTTTTGCCAAAAACTACCTACAATTACTAGTGATGTAAATTTAAAGAGATATGCGGCCTCTCGTATTACTCGGTTTTTATTGCAAGAAACATGATTTGCATAATGTTTCTTTTTTTTTTCTAATATCAATAAAACTGATAAATCCAGTTTCTAACAGACAATGACCTCACCCGAAATGAATAATACATATACAAATAAAAAAATTTTGAAAAAAAGAATTAAACCGACTTCCAATTAAAAACCACACCCGAAAAAGCAGCATACAATAATTTTGCTCTAAAAGAAAAAAATAATCTTATTTCATTTCATTATTTCCTACATAGAACGGATCAAATTTAACTTTTGGGAGTCGGCCCCAAATTTGAAGTAGCCGCTGAAACAATCGGACCGAAACCGCTCGGATAGGTATTAAAACAGGTTAAACAGGGGCACAGAATACAAGGCTGGTATGGTATATACTAATGCCTCATAACTATCGACCAATCAGCAGCACCACGGGAACGCGTCATACACGTTCAAACGTCGAACATGCTATATATAGTGCGACCAACGCTACTTGGCTCCCGGGAAATGTGTGAACTACTGTTTTTAGCGCGCGTTTGTATAACCAACCAATAGGAATGCAACTTTAAATTGTTAGTCTCATCTTGTTGTTTTGGTTTCGTGTTTCATATTCGCTGCTTCTTTTCCTGTCTATTTTGCTTATTTTCGATCAGTTTTTTTAAACTATTGCTATACCTTCCGTTATATAAAGTAAGGGTAAGATATAACCTATTGTACATTTGCACGTAAATCACGGAATATTCACCAAAAATTGATGCCAGACAACTCTTCTTAAGTAAAATTGGCCGCGGAATCCAATGGAGGCAGTTTCCACCCCGTACGAGACACCGTTCTCCCATTAGGGGGTGCACTTGGGGGCTACGCTATGACGTACATATTCACGTTTCAATTATACTAAACACAATCACAATAAACTATGATAACATAAAAATGCATAAAATACGAAATAAAAGCCCTACCTTGATAATAAACGCCAAAATTTAATTAAAAATGAAGAGCGTTTTCAGCACCTTTGACTGTCGGGCCGCGCTTCAAAATCTCTACTGGTCATGACATATACAAGCGACGTACCGAGCAACAGAAACATATTTCGCTTAAGGCAGTCTCAATCGCTAGGATTAAAATAAGTCCTAGAAAAATAAGAACACAATTCAAACTTAATTCTAAATTGAAAGTAAATTGTAAGTTTTAATAATCTTTTTATTTTATTTCATTACTTCTTACCTAGAACGGATCAAATTTAACTTTTGATTCCTTTGTCATTTAAAATTAACTTATTTACTTTTTGCCTAATCTGTAAATAAATTAGGTACCAATGTTGAATTGAACACATTTTATAATTAGAACAGGAAAAATAATAATACCGATTCGCCCGTCGTAAACCTCAATTTCTGTATTAATCTTTTTCTTTGATTAAATAGGATTAACAGCATTCAAATTACGACTTTGGATTTACTAAAATCAAAGTATGTACATATATATTTTTTATTTTTGTCCCCGAAACATCAAATTATTTAATGTGCAAATAACAACTTTTACATGAAATATATTTGAAACAACTTCTTTAAGTCGGCTCTGTTCTCGTAATGCTGGCGAACATATTTCCTAGATGGTAAAATTGCCTATAATTTACATTATGTGATCTCCGATAACAGATTAAATATAAAATAACACGACCAACGAATATGAGTTCAATTACCGCTGCGTTGTGCCTAATCCTTCCCGTCGAGCACGCCTGCTTGTTAGGTTTCAAACACCGATGCACCACACATATAATAAGTCGGTTATTGTTGGTTTTTTGTTAATATTAGCCCAGCAGTAATTCGATATCGGCTCAAGATGATATGGGACCATGGGGATTTATCATCAATGCACGTTTTGATACAGTAAGATTTAATGTGCCTGCCAAGGCTAGATGGCGGAGCAATAATATTTTTAGGGAATATTTATAATGTAATTGGCAATATTTAGTGTTTATAAGTGTTTACTGTCATGTTTATATTATCTATGGGCATTACAAACATAAAATAACAATAATCTAGACGCCATCATATGAAGTAAATTTTAGTACAGTAGAACGCCATCTAGAGTTGGCAGGGTAAATTAGCAAAGGCAATATCACGTGATAGGTATATTTAAATTTAAAAAATAATGCATAAAACTTAAAAACACATAATTCTCATTGGTTATTTAACTTCTATAAGTACATTATGGTATACGGAACATACATATAAAAGAAAAATAACTCTTGATTGAGAATTATAAATGTTTTCTTGGTTCTTTTAAGTATATATATCATAAGTGGTCCAAAAATCATTACTTTCTTTTAAACTTGCCAAAGTAGATATCACATTATAGACTTTGAAATGTAATATTTAATTATATAAATGTGATAGCTTCACAATTTTGCACAAAATAGTGCAGGCTCTTTTACTATTAGATACATAGGAATGCTACATTTTATAGCATAAAAACTAATTTTATTAAAAAAATATACATTTATTTATAAAACTTACATAGTTTCATCATTCTACTTTCAATATTGTTAGGGTTAACAATTTTCAATTTCCCTCCTGAAATATTACTTAATTTTTTAATATATGTATATATATATATATATATATATATATATATATATATATAACTTTATAAATTGTTTTATTAATATATTTTCCACGTCTTCTTTATGTTGGCATGGGTGTAATTGGAAGTTAACCTGGCAATTTTTGTAACTAATTAATCTTTCTAATGGTGGTGTTATCTTCTTCGCAATTAGAAGATGTGGAATGTCGTCTTGAAAAATGTTTTATCAGTAAAGACTTAAAATATGTCCCAAACTCATAGCAGCTAGGATTGGTGTTTCTGACACCATATTGTCTTATTTGGCAAAAAAGTTTTCAATTGGGTCCTGGTTGAAATATCTTGGTGAAAACTTTTTATAACCCATATGAAATAATTTATTTCGAATTAAAATAAATGCATTTAAAGTTCTAATCCATCCGCTTAAAACAGGTGGGGTACTTCGTTGCGCCTGTGTCCTGCCGATGAATTTCATACTTTTGAAAACGTCTATGGCACTTTTCCAAAATGTAAGGTATCGGAACTTCTGCGCCATCCATTGTCCTCAAAACCTACTACAACATCTCTGTGTTGGACATATTCTAAATGAGGTTTTAATGCAATCTCATCAAATAATAATATACAAGCACGTTTCTTTTCGCTACATTTCCTAAATTTATTTTATAGCAAGCTGAAAATACTTTTACTTATTCCAGGTTGAATTTTGATTTTGTTCAATAATTTCCTCAATGTGCTTATCGAGGGCAGAGAAAATATATGTGACAATATTCTGTACATTTGTGGACTACTTTTCCATAATACTATGGCATCTGTCTTGTCTTCAAATGTATAAGTTCTACTTTTTTCTGCGGCACTGAATTCCTAATTTGAGATTCAAAGAATCGGTATTGAAATGCAGATAAACTAGAAGTCAGCTTTTTCAATAAACCAGAGTCCATACTTTTCTCTGCCGTTCTTAGGATTTTTATTGCTGCAATGTTTTTTCTGGAGAACTTTTTGCTGTCCTTGACACTGATTTTAATTTATTATAAAGAATTCTTTCTGTTAAGGTTAATTGTTGGATGTTTTGAAGTCCGACTAATGACAATAGGGGTCCTAGTAACAAAACGATTATATTAGTAATAATAGTATCAATAAAAACAGTAGCAATAGTAGTGAGCTTTATGGGATTCTTGAGTTTTATTTATAGTTTGTGTGAAGCTAATATTGTGAACCAAATATTGTTATTGGTAAAAAGAATTAAAAACTATTTGAAATTTAATGTTTTTTAACAACAAAACTAAAGTTATTTACAGTACTTTTATCATTATTATTTCGAGGTCAAAACTGAATTATTATGATTACGTGACATGAGTTACATATTGCGTGTATTCCTCTTCTTTATATGACGTGGAATCCTACTTTCACGTACAGAATCTAAAAAACAGATACATTTAATACAAATTTGTTCCGTAGAAAAACAACAAACCTTTTGGAAAAACTAATACTTCAAGAAATTCAATTTCAATAAGTTCTCAGTCTTCCACGTTTTGGTTTGAAGGACCAGCTAGAGTCGTGCTCGGTTCGCCTTGAATAAAATCTTTATGTTTTGCTTCTTTTGAACATCCAGGAATAATTCCACCATCCGCAGAAGTTTTCTTTATTTCCGTACCGGATCTCTTTCTAGGAGAACCCATTGTCATTGAAAATTCAGACGCTAAGGTTGCTGGCGGTGTAATATTTTACACTTTTCATCTGCTTCTGGTAAATCAATTGAAACCTCTAACTTCAACGGAGCTAAACATAAAAACATTATTATTAGATCACAAACATTTAGTTCGACACAATGTAGTGATAAATGAACTATTAATGATCTGGTATCTAATATATAAACAACAATTGAATCAGACAATAAATATGTACAATTAATATGTCAGCAGGTGTGATAAGCAAAAATAAAACCAACTTTCTCCTTTTAAATCTAAACTGTGTTTCAATTATATTCTCAAATGAATCTTACTAGGTAAGAGTTGGAATCAATCCAGGTATTTTTGCTGTAGATAAATCTCCCACTTCAAAATGTTTCTCACAAATCCTGTATCCTTTATAAACATTATTATGTGAAACATTATCTATTTTTTGTTTCCTGTGACCTTCGCCCATTTTAAAAAATTATTAAATAAATTAATCTATGATAAGAATTACATTTAAATAGAAATACAAAATATCCTGAATATCTTTATTATTAAACAAAAACAACTTTCTACAAACCAGATATGGAGTAATTACAATACATATATTCATATTCCATAATGTCTTTGTTTGTTGGCAAGATGAATCTTTATTTGATTATAATTTGCAAGTATAAAATACAAGTTTCTATAGTATGTGTAACTTGTGTATTTTATAAATCATCGTCTGATGAAAGCTGATAATCATCATCATCACTGTCTTCCAAATTTATAATTAATTCAGAATAATCATCCATTATATGTTCATCTGCAATAAATTTGTTTTCTATGTTTATAACATGCTAACACAAACTTTGCCAATCATCCTTGGTTATACTTGCAAATTCTTGCATTGCTAGTTGCTCCACATCATCCAACTTAAAAGTCACATTCTTCTTAGCAACACGGTTTTTTACTATTCCCCATATTTTTTCTATCGGGTTTAACTCTGGATGATATGGTGGCAATCGTAGTACTGAGTGCCCCTTTTCCGCAAGTAAAATATCAATAGTGTATGCTTTATAAGCTGGTTTATTTTGCTTAATTAGTTTGTAAAGTTCTGTCTTTGTATAATTAGAACCATAAATAATATTCCTTTCGTCTAGCCATTGCTTCATATCATTTTTATTTGTGTTTGAATTTGGATGCTCAAAAGCCAATGCATTATGATAACTTGCATTATCAAGTACAATCACTGAACGTGGTGGAAGATTTGGTATGAGTGCTTCTGTAAGCCATTTCTTGTAATTTATTAAATTCATGTCGTCATGATAGTCACCTGTTTTTTGACCAGATTTAAATATCAACAACGCATTATCTATAAATCCCTTATTACCACCTAAAATATATATTATTGAAATTGCAATATATAATAATGATTTTATACGATTTTATACCAGCATGTGCTATAATAAGACGTTTCCCTTTAGATCTTCTTCTTCTTCTTCTTAATCATATTCCTCTATCTACCTTTCGGTGTAAGGCTTGGATGGGGTCAAGTTTCCTATTTTCCATATAGTCCTCTCCACCGTTTTCTGCCTCCGGTCTGATCCTTTATTCCCTCCCACTCAATTCCCCTCTCTGCCGCTGCTCCCTGATATCGTCATTCCATCTTCTTCTTGGCCTTCCTCTTTTGTTTTTTCCTATCACTTGTGTCTCATACACTCTCTTTGTCAGTCTATCATCACTCATACGACACACATGGCCGAACCATCTCAGCTGACTCTCCTCCACTATTCTCCATATGGGTTTTATTCCTAGGTTTTGCCAGTAATTTTCGTTTCTTATCTTGTCTTTCTTGGTCTTGTTTTCTATTCGTCTTAGGAATCTCATATCCATGGCGTTCACCCGCGATTTTACCCTTTCTGATCTTGTCCAGGACTCACTACTATATGTTATTGTTGGTCTTATCACTTTTTTCACAATTTCCGTTTTAATCCGTTTTGGCACTTCCTTTTTCCCCAGAAACGTTGTTCTTATCATATAAAACATTCTTGCCGCTTTTTTCATTCTTTCATTAATTTCCTGTTCCATTTTTCCGTCCCATTGAATTATTGTTCCTAAATATTTGTAGTTATTCACCTGTTCTATTGTCCTCCCTTCGATTTTGATGTTATGTCTTTTCCTTTCTCCTGCTATTATCATTGATTTGGTCTTTTCGATGTTTATTTTCATGTTTATATTCTTTATTTCCTTACTTAGGATTTCAAGGTTCCTTTGTAGCGCTTCTTCTGATTCAGCCAGAATTGCCATATCATCCGCAAACATCAGTTCACACAAGTTAGTCTCCTTCATTTTCCAGTGACCGATTTTTAGTGGTTTCATTTGTTTTTTAGCACTTTTTATGGCCTCATCTAGTACCATAGAAAACAGCAGTGGACTAAGCACACAACCCTGCTTTACCCCAATCTTTGTTGTAAACTCTTTAGATTCTTGTTGTTGGTTCGTACTATATTTGTGTTATTCCTATACATCGCTTTTATTAACTCTATTGTTCGTTTGTCTATATTTCTCTTTTCTAGGACATTCCATATGTCTTCCCTTCTTATCCGGTCGAAAGCTTTTTCTAAGTCTATAAAACATATATGTATTTGTTTTTTCTTGTTAATTATCTTTTCACTTGCTTGTCTTATCATAAATATTAAATCTTGTGTACTTCTTTCTTTTCTAAATCCACATTGAGTGTCTTCTATGCTCTCCTCAGTTATTTTTCTTATTCTTTTTCTATAATACTCGCTAATATTCTACCTGGGACGCTTGTTAGTGTAATTCCCCTGTAGTTATTGCAATCCCTCTTGTCCCCCTTCTTATAAATGGGCAATATTATTCCTGAGTTCCACTCCTTCGGTATTTTACCTTCTTGTATAATCGTATTCATTAGCTTGGTTATTTGTCTAATCCCTTTTTCTCCCATATATTTGATCATTTCTGGTGTTATGTTGTCTCTTCCTGGAGCCTTTCCTATTTTCAGCTTCCTTACGAACTCCATTATTTCTTCTTCTTGAATTGGCTCTATATTTTGTATTTCCTCTGTCTCCTCTTCTTTTTCCCTTGTCACGACATTAGTTTCTGTCAGCTCTTGGAAGTGTTGCCGCCATCTTTCCATTATTTGGTCTTCCTCTGTAATTATACGACCATGCTTATCTTTTATGTTTACCATGTTATATTCTTTTTTCTGTCTTAATTGTTTGAGCGTTCCATAGAATAATTTTTTATTTTCTCTATAATTATTAGTCATTTTCTCTCCAAATTTTATCCAAGACCTCTCTTTCGCTTTCTTAATTTCATTTTTGACCTTTCTGCGTTTCTCCTTATATTCTTCCAAATCGTCCAGGTTTCTTGTTTCAAGATATCTTTTCCAACTAGCTTTCTTCTCTTTTACAATATGTTTTATTTCAGTGGTCCACCACTCTGTCCTTTTTCCGGTCTTGTTTGATATTTTTTTAACTCCACAGCTCTCCTTTGCTGCTTCCAATAAGCTGTTTTTGAAATGATTCCACTTTCCTTCAATTCCGCTTCCTTCCGGGTCATCAAATCTTTTAGCTAATATTTGTTGGTATTTTTCATAATATTTTCTTTCTTTCAATTTGTAACTCTTAATTTTTTCTTGTATCCTCGTTCTTCTTCTGTCCTCTCTTTTCTCTTTCCCTGTCATATCCATTTTTACCAAGTAGTGGTCACTTCCTATTTCTGCACTGCATGTTACTTTAATATCTTGTATCATTTCCTCTTTGTGTTTGCTTACTAAGAAATAGTCTATAATTGATCTTTCTCTCCTGCTTTCTTCGACTCGCGTGAACTTGTGAATGTCCTTGTGTCTGAATTTCGAGTTTTCTATGACTAGATTGTTTTCAATACAAATTTCTATTATTCTGCTTCCATTGTTATTTTTTGTTTGTTCTCCCTCTTTTCCCATGATACCATCGATTCCTTTATTCAGATTTCCTACTCTGCCATTGAGATCTCCCAATACTATATTTTCTCCCCCTCGTCTATTGTTTTCTGGAGTCTTTCAAAGAACTCGTCTTTTTCTTTTTACAAACGTCCTCACTTACCCCATATGCCACTATTAGTGTCCAAGTCTCGTCCAATATACTAATTTCTACCTTCAACAATCTCTCATTTATATCTTCTTCTTTCATCATGTCTTTCAATCTAGTGGCGTTATTACCAATCCAACCCCGCCTCTTGCTCTTTCTATCTCTTTAACTCCAGACCAGAACATCCAGTATCCCTTGTGAATTCTCTTCATGCCACTCCCGTTCTTTTTCGTTTCCGTAATTCCCATTATTTCTATCTTATGCTTCTCCATTTCCATCACTAACTCCTCCTCCTTCCCATTCACACTTCTCACATTCCACGTACCCACTCTCAGTGTGCTATACTGCCTTCCTTCTTCTTTTATCTTGTTCTTCTTGCCGTTTTCCCCTCCTCGCGTTTTGTTTAAGTTTTGAGTTGCCTTCTTGGGTCGAGTTACCTCCAGTGCGAATGTATTTTCGCTTTCCCTTTTCCAGCGCTGCTCCCCAAGATTCTTCCCTTTTTGGAGCCCTTCCCTTCTACCATCCTCACCCCTCTTCCGCATTGCACGTCCCTCGATCGTATCCTTCTTCTTTGCCATGGTTGTCGTCGTCAGTCCCTTCTTTCCTAATATTATCAGTTTTTTGAATTTCTGTTCGGGGCTCTCTCTCGTATCTTTCCAACCTCGCTCTTTCCCTGTCCCATTTATAATCTCTTCCATCAATTATGATCTTTTGATAACCTAGCTTAACTTCTTTACGTTCTTTCTCTCCTATCTGCTTCAGTTTCTTCTGTATATCTATTTCTTCTAGGGTCATTTCGTTATTTATGTAAACTCTTTCTTTTAACTGCCTTAACTTATTCTTATTCAGCATCACTACCTCTTTATCTCTTGCCTTCTCTAGAACCACTTTAAACACTGACTCTCCCATTTTTATCACCTCCCTTATCTCTATTCCCACATCCATGTTACTCTTCATAAAATTCTCCATTCCTATTTTCAAATTGTATTTGTCTTCCGTTGATATTTTCATTCCCGATACTACAACGTTGTTCCTTATGCTCATTTCTTCCATTCTATTCATTCTCCTCTCCATGGATTTCATTTGTCTCTTAATTTCTTCTTTTTCCTCCTTTAATATTTCATTTTCCCTTCTTATCTCCTTCAGTTCTTCTTGGTATTCTTTCTGGTTCTGTTTCATCTCCTTTACATCTCTCATTATTTCTCTCATCATAGCGACTAGATTGCCTTCCTCTTCTTTCCCTTTCTGCGGTGTTCTTATTAGTTTTTACTACCCTTGAATATTTCACTTGAGTCTTTTCTTCCTCTTCCCCTCTTTCTACCGGAATCCTCAGACGTATTGTCATCACTCTCCATATTCTTCCGTCAATGCACCAACTTTTCGTCCGATCCCTGTATCTCTTTCCTTAGTACTATTTTGTTCTTTTTTATTATCACTTTTTATTCTGAGTGTATTTGTTCCAGTCTTGTATTTATATCAGAAGCACAGCGTCAGGGACGTTGCTCGAATCGACTTCTCGGAAGCTAAATCCCTCCCTGTGTCACCACTGTTTTATGTATATTCACTGTTTGATGTTTTCTGTAACTGTCAGACGCGTTTATTGTGATAAGGCTCGATTTACGAAATTACTTATCGCCGCACACGCCGGACAATCGCTCTCTTCGCCGATCGAAACTCAACTCCCTTCCCTTTAGATATGGGACATTTAAGTCCTTGATTGGATTCATGAGTCCATTCATATGGCATCATATGACTAGCATGAAGGTATGTTTCATCTAAAACGCACGTACACATATATTTAAAGTGCATATATACGCAGATATTTAAAGTTACCTGTATATATTATAGGTCTACCCTCAGCACGATATGATGTAACTGCACGTATATAACAACACCTTAGTTCCCTTATATCATTTCTTTCCATCAAAATTTTCCAATTATCAGTGGTTTTCCTCCATCTACTCAAAATTAAAGTAGTATTGTGATTTCGCTATAAAAGTATATATGCATAGCTGAACCCAATTTTGTGTAACAGTGTTCTAAAGGAAGATACTTTTCCAGTAAAGCCTATTCCTTCATCATCTTTTATTTTATTGTAAACCATTTTAATTGTTGGCTTTTGGTTATCTGTTATATGAAAATTAAAAATAACTCTGCGAATTGCTTCTTCTGCAAAGTTATACGTTGATGATTTCGGAGAACATTTGGGAATACGTGCTGCCAGAAAAGCCGTTTTTCCCCAGTTTCAATTGCTCGTCCTTCTCGTACAATACGAGCTATAGAACCTCTATTTTAGTTGCCTCTGCAACAATATCTAAAAGATTGCCTGTAAAATAAGATTTTTTATGTGTGCAAAGTACGCAAATGCTAATGCTTACCACTCGTTTTAGTCTCTTTAAAATAATTGTAAACATTAAAAATAATTTCACGAGAATGTTCAGGAATAATCATCCTCTTCTTCGTTGATGTCTCCCACACCGAACTCGACAAGAAAGATCACATTTTAATTGAACGAAATAATAAATACAGAGAGCAGAAGGAAAATACAAAAATACACATTAAAACAAACAACGCTAACCAACAATTGACAGATAAAGTCGATCAACATATGTAGTTAGGTCTTTACACGCAATATATATAGTTATCTCTCTTACTTTTATCATTGCCGTTCATAATACTGCGCGAATTGGTTTCTGCGCCGGTTTCTTCCGATTTCAATCGTACTCTACTACCAATTACATTATAAATATTCCCTAAATATATTTTTGCAGCGCCATCTAACCTTGGCAGGGAATATTAAATCTTACTATACCAAAACGCCCAATCATGATAAATCCCCATGATTACAAACATAACACATAACCTGGTCATAATCGTTAAATTTGAAAGTTGTTTATGACTAATTTTGTGTTATTTTTTTGTTTGTTTTATCATTATTTATTACTAGTTGATGAATTTACGTGGTTCTAGGTAAGTTGAATTATAATATCGAGTTTCTTTTGCTTATCTTATTTTGTCTCTAGAACTATCTTGGATATACGCCGCTGAACCAAAAGTTTCAGTGAAATGCAGGAATAACGTTTTAGTTACTAACGGTGAAAATGGGAAAAGCTGATTGTGCAATGTAGAAGTGCATCCCAAATAAGAATTGTGGAAGATACAGGTTCCCCCAACCTGAAAAATATCCTGTCTCGCTTAGAGGTTTGCTACAAAAGCGTGTTAATAAACATATTGAATATTTACCCTCGGAGTATGTCTATATGCATTACTGGATTTGTTCAAGCATTTTACTCAGGCATGCTCTGAACAAAATAATAATATTGTGTATCTAGGAAATATGTAATTATAATGTAATAATTGAGAAGATTTTAGGTAGAATCACTATATATTTCAAATCAGATACAGAAATAAAATTGCAATTTGTATAGCAGTGTATATATTTATTATTTTTAATGTCATTGTTACTATTATTGTTATTAGTATTTTAGTTACTTTTAATATTATTGAACAAGATCAATAAAGATACCTACAAATGATGTATATATTGTGTATGTGATATCTACTTTGGCAATTTTAAAAGAAACTAATGATATTTGGATTATGTCTTTTGGACAACTTGTGAAACTTAAAACAACAAGTAAAACACTTAACAATAATTCTCAATCAAAACTTTTATTTTTCTTTTGTATGTATATTGCGTGTACCATAATATACATATAGAAGTTAAATAACCAATAAGAGTTATAAGTGTTTTATCCATTATTTTTTAAATGAAATGGTATATACGTTCTCGATTATTGTTATTTTATGTATGGGACCATTCTGGATGTATTATTGATGTATTGATTAGAGTTGTTTTATTATCTCATGGCACCAGCGCACGAACCAGTTTTCGTCCAAAAATGAAATAGAATAAGAATGTGAGAGTGACAGAGAAATAGCAGACCAACTCAAAAACATTTACTTACGGCTATTTCAGAAGTGTTTATAACCTATATGTATTTGCGTTCGTTTGTTCTTAGTATTGTATTTGTCTTTTCTGCCCTTCTTTACATCTTTTGGTACAAAACAGTTTTTTTCAAAACTATTGTATATTATTGTTTGTCTTATACAAATATGTATTTAAATTTTTAATAAATGATAGTTTAATAAGTTATGGTTATAGTATATCCATCTTGAACTTGTAAGAATGTCAACACCGGAGCCATCCACATCGTCGGGACCTTACCCTAAGAAAAGGAAAACAGTGCTACAGGATGCACGTGAAGTAGTGTGGAACGTTTATAACTATTTTAAAAAGAAGAATACACCTAGTAAATAAAAAATAAATTGTTCCCTATAAATTGAGTACATTTTAAGTATTGTAGAAATTCTGGATACTGTTGCAGAAGCAACAGGCATCTCGCGTAGAACCGTTGCACGTATCGTGCATGAAGGGCAATTAATAGATAGTGGAAAAATGACATCATTTATATCTTCTAGACAGCACATTAATAAGCCGTCTCCTAAATCTACTGTGGATAACTTTGCTGAGCATGCTATTCGCCGCACTATTTATAACTTCCATTTCACAAACCAACAAAAGCGTACGATACGATACGTATCAAATGTAAGCAACAAAATGTGAACTCTACAATCAGATTAAGTTACATAAACCGCAATATAGAAATTATAGCATTGATGCTCTTTTTGAGAAATATGGCCACACTGTTTGTCGTCTTCCTCCATATCATACGGAATTGAACCCGATAGAAAAAGTATGGGCTATAGCCAAAAACTGGGTTGCATCCAGAAATATTACTTTTAAAATTAGTGAGGTTGAGACGTTAATACGACAAAAATTGGCAGAAATTGGCGTTGACATTAAACATAAACATCTTTATTGTCCAACAGAATTAAACATCCATATGAAGAACAAAATATAAAACTTATTAAGTATTTCTCAATACAGTGCAACATACATGTATACAAAAGAAAAAAATTATTCTACAACACACCCATAAGTATTAATGGAAAAAAATTTAAAAAAACATAGATAAGTATTAATTGAAAAAATAAAAACAAATAGATAAATAAACATCAATCCCACTAACTAAGTCGACCTTTTCAATTTCAAGGACATCACTGAGTGACGTGTAGTTTATATCGCAATGTGACGATATCATCAGGATATCATATTGAAGCTCCAAGAGATTGCAACGATCGGAGAATTCAGTGAGGAATTCAGACGTGCAAACGGGATATAAAAGATAATATCTTGTTTTGTTGATAAGCGTGGGACAAGAAACTTAAATTTTGACAGCAGATCCGGAGACTCAATCCTGAAGTGGACGAGGCAATAAACAAACTTTATAAGAGCCAACTGGCGTCTAAGCTCAAGTGATTCAATATTGAATTTATGTAGAACTAATTGATAATCGTAACCACGGGCAGTGTAAGTACCTTCCTCAGTAAAGTATAAAAATTTTAAACATTTTCTCTGTATTTTCTCTATCTCTAATTTATGTGTAGAGTAGAATGGATTCCATATCAAAGAGGCATATTCCAATTTGGATCTGATATATGTAAAATAGAGCAGTTTTATGGTGCTGACTTGAAAATGCTTGGAGTTTCGAATTATAAAACCCAACAGTTTCATGGCAGAAGATATAAGACATTAGAAATCAAACGACAATATATTGAAAATGAAATTATATTGGACAATTATTGTGATGAATTTATTATTAATGTGGATAACAATTCGTCTGATGATTATGATTGTTCATCAGACGAAGACTAGCAGTAATTATAATAAATAAAATATGAAAATCGAGTTATTTGTTTATCCCTCTGTTTCAAGTAATATAGTGCACATATGCGTGAGTTTACGATATTGATCAATAATCTTTAATTGTGTAAGATTCCTTAAAATCTAATAGCATAATGAGGTAAACATTTAAGAAGGTATGTGTAAAAGACATTTATAAGATCCAGATGGCAAATTTATAAAATATTACATAATCTGTAAAATGTTCATAGTTAAATTAAACCTAGAAATAGAGAATTAACAGAAAGGTGTTTGTAATTTAATTACTGCACATAGTTTTGCATATAAAAATTTTTTAAATCAATTAAAATTTAGCCTTTATAAAATAGTTTAAATTTTCCGCCAAACATTATCTAAGTTAATATTTTTTGGATGATCTGTAATACATGGTCTTCAAAATTTGCGCATATCCGGTGCCATGAGATAATAAAACAACTCTACGCTCTATTAAGGCGTGTTTGAAAAGCGCCATTTCCATAACTTCGGAAACTGAATTGAACTAATGTTTTATGCTTAAGCTTTGGAATTATAGGTAGCGCTAGCACCCATATTTACCACTAATATCTAAAAATAAAATCAATTCTAGCATGATAGGTTTTTACGATGCTTATTTACATTCGTTAGAACATTCGTGTAGCATTCGCGTTATGTCGTATACAATCGATTTCCAGTGTATTTAGTTGTATTTATTGTTCGGTTGTATGCTTTATGTATAGATTTGTCTTGGGTAACGATTGGGTGTGATATATAAGTTTTTATGTAATTGAAATAAAATTATTAATTCAACCGCACCGGATTGAGGAAATAATGTCATTATTCGCAGGCCCGCGAACAGAATATATGTAGTGGCCAATCCATTCTCATTATTTGGTAAGATCCGATGTTGCTTTCGAGATTGTTTTCGTTTTGAGTTTTATGGTAGAGTTCGACGCCTTTTTACTGTGCGCCATCGTGAGTCGTACGACGTTGCTTGTGTAGACGATGCAACTTTAATTATTCGATCTTCAAAATATTTAGCATCGAATTACGAATCAATTTCTGTCTGTGGAAGGCATCCGCACGTTTCGTGGAGGTAAACCTCGTGTCGTTACAAAACAAACGTCGGACCGTCTGGGGGATGCGCCGAAGCATCGTTGGTGGAGATGTGTGCAAACATTCTCCAACCAGACGAGTTCGTAGTGTTGCACCCCCAGAACGGGTGTTTCGAGTTAAGATCTCCGGCGATAAGGACCGGATCAACCCCCGCCATCAGTTCATCCACGTCGCCGGACTCATAACCTGACCTGGGTGGGGCATAGACACAGGCGATCTTGAGCCGATTGAATCCCGGGGGCCAAACGTAGATTGCCACCGCCTCCAAGGAGCGCAGAGGGGGCACGGCCGCCTGCGAGTGACCGATGTGCGTCCGGATTGCCACAGCGACTCCTCCGTCGCGTCCCGTTATACGATCGGAGCGGTAGACCCGGAAGTTGACAATTTTGCATCGGTCACCCGGGCGCAACCACGTCTCGCCGATGAGGGCATCGTGCTTCCCGGACAGGTCGTTCGCGTTCCATGCCATAATTTTCAACGCAGGGAGGTTATCCTCCACACACGAATTAGCCATTTCTAACAGAATAATTCTCGGTCGAGCAGAACGCCTTAATAAACTCCGCAACGCTAGCAAGGAGTTGTACTGCGTTGCGAAGCGCCAAAAGGACTTGGGACATCTCACCCGATTTTTGTAATTTAACTTTCCTGCCCGACCGAGGCGTCGGGGCTGTATTCGTGTGGGCCCTGTTGTTCTGGGCTTTAGGGATCTTTGGCGTCTTCTGCGCTGGAGCGACGCAAGGGGCTGTCCGGAATCCGGCCGCCACTTGTGCGAAGATATCACTAGCAGTTTGGATGGAAATGGGCTGGTTATTCTCTCGGAGTTTACGGGGCATCTCCTGTCGGATTGGAACCGGCTTCCACTTCGGGCACTTGGGACAACCTCTGTAGTTTGCCGGGTGGCGGTCCTCACAATTAGCGCATGTAGGGGCTCAGTCTTCGGCCGCAGGCACTCGCTAGCCACGTGGCCCCGCCGCAGGCGACGCACTTTCGGGGGCAGTACAGCGCAATTGCGCATGCCCATACCGCTGACAACGGAAGCATTGTCCCAGCCCTGGACGTCAATTCCGTATGAACGATCATTCTAGAAGGCTGGAGCCACTGCTACAAAAACTTGAAATCAGTTTTTATATATATTTTTTATTTGCTTTTTAAGAAAAATTATTATTTTAGTATATTTAAATAGAACTACATCCCAAAATCTTATCTTAAATGTGTTCACAAAATTAATATTTACAATACCGCCCTCTTTTCAATAATTGCTGAACTGCAAGCATCGCATTAAAATTTGGTAACTGTAGTAGTTAACATTAAGCATATGGGAGTTTCGTATTTCCAATTGTTTACGAAAGCGCTACTTTAAATAATTACTTTCTTGTTGGAAATCGTTTTATATTTCTATTACCGAGTGCAAATGTCTATTAATAGCAAGAAATACATGTACACTTTCGATTATTTGCCACTTTTCTATGCCCAAAATATAGGTCATTATTTGTGAGAATCTGAGTAATTATTCATCAATATAAACTAGAAGGGGAAACAGATACATGTTTCCTCTTTACGTACATGTATAATTCATCAGCAAAAACTTACTCCCTTTTCAAATCAATTGGAAATGAGTAGTCCACCTTAGCGTGTGGTGTCACTACGTTTCCAAACGCAACCTTAAATAAACCCAGAATCATTAAAATCGGTCAAGGCGTTGAGTAGTTATGCGCGAACAAACATAAAAAAATAAAATAAATAAAAAACATACACCACGAATTGATAACCTCCTTTTTGGAAGTCGGTTAAAAATTGCAGTATCTTATAATGGTCGATATTCATAGATATCTCCAACCTTAATTATAGCGACATATACGGCTGCCGTCTGAGAGAGATAAATAAAAATATTGAGAAAAGTGATCCCTTTAGTTACTTATGCAACAATAAATTAAAACCGATAGGACAAGTAATTTTAAGATGTTACATAAAAGGTCAAGTTTGAAATGTGAAATTTGTAATGGTTGATGTCGACGTATGCCTATACTTGGTTTAAATACTTGCAAAAAATGAATCTGGTGAAAAAAGTTGAAGTAATTGATAAGGTATCAAATGCAGACAATAAAGTAAAATTTATTAAAAAACACAGAAATGTATTTGAAGGAACTGGTAAAGTTCCATACAAATATAAAATTGTATTAAGTACAAATGCTGTCCCTGTAGTTAGTTCTTAGAGAAGGATACCAGAGACGGTAAAACCGAAACTTAAAGAGGTTCTTAAAGATTTAGAGGATAAAGGTAGCCGGCCATGGGGACTCGATTGCATTGGTATTAGCATCTGTGTTTGGACGTTTAAAAGTCAAAAAATGACAAAAATCACCGTGTAATACGAGGCAGTTATAGGTAGGTCTTCCAATAATCGCTGATGACCGTTGTTCCCAATTCACCCCCTCCCCGGATAATTGGAAGCAACGTCTCAGCTGATATATAATTAAAACAAAAATTGCTCAACTAATTATAGTTTCACATATAAAATATATTAAAGTATTCAACGCGATCCAACCTGACCAAAACCACTCCGCTTCATACCATCCGACCCAAAACCACTCAATACCACCCGACCAAGACCACACCACACCATTCGGCGCAAAACCGCACCACCAGGCCCAAAATCACTCCACACCACTAGCCCCAAAACCAGTCCATCGAACCCAAACTATCGCACATCACCAGACCCAAACCCATTCCACACCACACGGCCCAAATTATCCCACACACCAGATACAAACCCACACCACCAGACCCAAACCCACCCCACACCATCGGGCACAAATTACCCCACATCACCAGACCCAAACCCACACCATACCACCAGACCGAAACCGATCCCACACCATCCGGCCCTAACTATATCCCTCCACCAGATCCATACTTACCCTACACCCACCAGCCCAAACCATCCCACACTACCAGACCCAAGCCCACACACCACCAGACCGAACCCACCCCACACCATCTGATCCAAACTATCCCACACCACCAGAAATAAAAAAAATAGGAAATAGATACAGAAATTAAAGAACCTCCGTTTTTTTTCTTGGCAAGTAGATGAAACCACAGATATTTCCTGCAAGTCTCACTTATCAATCGTATTACGTTGTGTCAAAACCGGTGTGGTTATTGTAAGATTTTTGGATTTTTATGACGTATCATTCGGTCGAACAGCTGAAGTTTATTTAACCTTTTATTAAATAATTGCGAGAAATACGATTTTAAAAAGAAATTAGTCGCTCAAACATATGATGGTCCATCTGTTATGGCAGGGCATTTAAATGGTTTACAAAGTAAAATAAAAACAATTGCTCCTGAAGCTTTAAATTTAGTTTTGTGTAAAGGTTTGAACATAAACAAAAATCTAGTTTTCTTTTCTAATTTAAGCGGATGTGCTGAATTTTTTCTTCAAAATCAACCAAACGAACAAGTATTTTAGACAAAATACGTCACAGTAGCTTACCAACTAGCTTGAATTGTTTAAATTTATAATCCACAGTGATGATTTTAGAAACGATACCAAGACTATAAGAATTACTTAACCAACACAAAATTTTGTTTTTTATTAGAGACTTTGAAATTGACTTTTGAACAAACTGAGGTTAAATTTGCAATACTGCAGAATAAATTAGCTGAAATTAATTTTGCACGTAATTGTTTGTTACCCCTTATTCAAATTTTACAAAAATATAGAAATATTGATCGTTATTTTAATGATATACCTATATAATGACTTACATTTTGACACAGGATCCAATCAGAAAAGGCATAGATTGTCCTATGAATCGGAACTACAAGAGTATAAACAAATTTTTAACGAAATTTTAGATACGGTAATCGCTCGCATAGAAATTCGATTTTAAGATATAATAAAAACGATTTATATAAACGTATGCTGGAACTGAGTAAACTTATAAGCATTGTCTATAGCAGCGTTTCTTAATCTTTTTGATAAGTGGAACCCTTTTTAGTGGTCACTTTTATTGTGGAACCCCTGGTTTGTTTCAATAGTATGCTTTTAATGTAATATTCTGTAAATGGATTATATGCAACAGGACTTTTAAATTTTAATTTTAATGAGATGAGTGATATTGCTTTTTATTATCACAAATATACTTAATATTAGGCTTAATTGATGAAAGTTGAATTCTTATGTTAGGTTCGGCATCAAGTCTGTTCCGGTATTTAGTTTTTATCGACAAATAAGCTGAGAACCCCGATTCGCACATGTATGTGGTTACAAATGGTAAAAGCACCAACACGGCCTTTTGCGACAATTGAGGATATTCATCTTTTATACTGCACCAGAATTCCGTTAATGGCATTAATTTAAATTTATTTTGCAATGATGAATCAGATGTCATTTCAATAAAAGTTTCGTATTGTTCCGTTGACATGGTCGAAGGTCGTAAATTGAAAATAAATGGGTTTTTAATTCAAAATTCATTTTGAATTTGGAATCTTAGCCATTTCTTTTGCAGATTTTTCACCTAACACACATTTTACCATCTCCATACATGAAGGTTTAATAAGATTTTCCGCAATTGAGTATGCTTCACCGCGTTGAGCTATCAGATAGCGGACTAAGTAAGAAGCCTCAGTTCCTTTTTCATTCACCGTTTTTGTGGTTTGAACCATAACCGTTTTTAATTTTAAAAGTTCGTCACGCTTCCGAATGAAGAATTCAACATTTTTTTCTTTAAGCTCGCCATGAACAGATTCTAAATCACGACGCATTTCAGCTGGAGCCATAGAGCTATTTGGTAGAACTTTGTTGCATATAACACACTGAGCATTATCATTATCGTTCATGAATCCTAAACAAATATAACTTTCATCATATTTCTTCAGTTTTTTAGTAACTGCTCTGGGTTGATTACTTGTAGAGGCCATTACTGGCCTAATTTCGTTTGTGGCGATTTCAGTTGCATCACTTGTATTATTACCACAGTTATCCTTAGCAAAAGAGGTAGTTGCTGGGTCCGAAACAGAAGAGTCAAGTTCTGCAGCAGAACGCTTTAAAGTGCCTTCTTTAAACCACCTCTCCATCCTGAAACAAAATATCGAAAATGGTTTTAAGACACAATAACAGCAACAGGTACCTTTTAAGAAGGAGTTCTCATTTTTAAATTTAAAAAAGTAGTTTTTTTCTTTTATTATAATTTCCCAGACGCTAATTGACCAATCTCGATCTAGATCTTTTTGTATTATGTTTGTAAACGTGTACACCAGTGGACAAACTAGGATCTTTGATTAAAATGCTATATTTCAGTTTTAATTCCACTTTTCCTAATCTAAAAAGGTCGTTTATTAAAATTTTTAATAAAATGCGCGCCATTCTTATAATTCTTGATTTTTTGAAAAGATCCTATTTTACTCAACAGAAGAAATTATGGCAAATTAAAACACCATTTGTTTTTGCAAAGATATGCGTAACGCATTAAAAAAAGTTTCTATATATAAAAAACAATCCTCTTTAAAAAAATTTATTAAAATCGTCGTGTTTTTATTCAAAAAATGAGAACTCCCCTTAAGACCGAATAAAGTTTAAAGGTTACTTACATTGATATTATTTTTAACAGTGAAATATTAAACACAAACAATTACAATTTCTAGGTGTTAACACAGTTTTAGACAGTTTGGTTTTAAACAATTGGTTTTAAACAGAACCAATAAAGTTTATCAATAAACAAAATCACTTTATCAATAACTTTCAATTAGTTTATTTATCTTTCAATCACTTTATTTTAATTTTCAATCACTTTATTTATAAGACACACAGATCGACCATTTTCATAGTTGGTTTGAATTATTTTTATGCAATTGAATTCATTTTATTAAATTGTAACCCTTCTACTGTAAATATAACCACAAACTGAATAACGTATCTGTTACCTTAACCAACTTATCCAAACGAAAAGTTCTTATTGACAAAGCCTTTAATACATATTCAAAATGTGCCTATATATATATATATAGGTATATATATATATATCTCTTGGCTGAACTTGAACTGTATATAAATATATTATATAAATTTACAACGATATGTTCATTTCACTTCCCAAAGAACTGTTAATCATTGCCATACTTATGTTCCATAATTCTAAAGCAAGTTGATCACTTGCTGCTGTTTTGCTTTCTTCACACCGATAGCAGTTGTTAAAATACACTCCAGTTACACCATTTAGTTCGTTAGCGGTGGCGCAATACACAGTAGTGCTGGCTGCCTGCTGCAGCGATTTTGTAAATGGACGCACAAATAAATATAGAAGCCTGTATATCCACCAGTTACGTGCAAGATTGCTTGAAACCATATTTCCTGGATGCAAACTAAATACCGATATCCCTAATGATTGCCATTTTTTGGCTAGTTGCCTTGCAAACAGGATATTACAAAGTTTTGCATTATTGTAGCACATCATGTCCCAATAACTGCTAGCTGTTTCAGGTGAAAGATGGGAAGCAGTAACATTCTCTGCATTTATCTGTGAGAATCTAAAAAATTGAAATTGAAAAGTAAAATAGTATTCTATGAACAAAAGCAACTTAATTCTAATGGATATTTTAGAGTTATTTATAAAAATAAATGTTTTTAAAGAATAAATGTAAAAAGTAGAATATAACTCTCAATTGAACGAACTTAAACAAACGTTCGTTACTTAGGCAGCTTTCAAAAGACAAGTGTGTAATAGCTTGCATTGCCAAATCGCATTACATATGCCAACAAAGGTGACGTAGGAAATTGAGCTGTATTAATCGCAGACTGCAACCGTATACTAGTTTCATACTTATTAGAACTCTTCAATACGGTATAGCATTCTGCGATTAATAAAGCCATTCTCCATAGATAGATATAAAAGTTTGTCATATCAAACGATTTCACTAAACTAGCGGCTCCATCTGATAAACAATGGTGCTATTGGTATACCCGGAAAAATAGCATCCACATCAAATAGCAAAAGTAATTGAAATCTAGTTTATAATGACTTTTGATAAACGTTTCTCTTTGCGAACCTTCTGACTGAATAGGTCATCCACCAGACGTCTAGTCTGGGTTTGTGAAGCCGAAAACGTCAGCATAGCAGACGAATCGCTCGGCAGTACTAATGTAAGAAATATATTAACTTCGTAGTTTCTACTTAATATTGGCCGAATTGCGTGTTCTACAAGATAAACTTTGAGTCAATTCAAAATGTTTTTCAATATGCGCTAAATTTCCGTCTTATCCTATTTTCATTCAGGTAGCGAAATTTTATCATCGATTTGTTTTAAGGGGACGCATATAACACAGCTCAACTTTTGTTTGATGCCTGGAATTTTATAATTGATTTTTACTGTATTTAGTGTACTGATTCGTTGAATCGTTTCTTTCTATCAGCTAAATTTGTTGAGATACAATGCCACTAACTTATAAATACATGATTTGCATACAGACGTATTTGAGCTCTCCGACCTGCTGATCAGCTCCATATAACATTCTCTTGAGTCATTTTTGTTCCAATGTTGAGCTTACTATGTACCAAATTCCTAGCATTCCGGTATATAAAGCTAGGCTTGATGAAACAGTATGTGAAGATTCTTGCACATAATGGATCACGCTTTACGCATATATAACGAAGAATGCCTGGATTAAGTACAGAAAAATCTACAGCCGGAATTTTTGACGGTGACCAAATAAGGTAACTTATGAGTGGCTCTACATTGTACATTCCATGACTGAATATGAGCAAAGTGCGTGAACGTTATTTGTGCTGGTTGTTGAACACTTTTTGGACAATCATAAGCTGATAAGTATGTTCAGCTAATAAACATCATGTTCCGAAACTTCACATACCTTGAATGTTACATGAGTATAAACGTTCATTACTTAGACAACCACTTGGACTGATTTCGCAAAAATTTAGGTGACACCAGCGAAGAGCAAAGTAAAAGATTACACCGGGATATACAAGCAATGGAGGACCGCTATCAGAGAAGATGGTGTAGATATGTGATGGCTGATTATTGCTGGAATTTGCAAAGAAACTGTTCATTTAAGAATGTGTCGCATAAGAAGCTTTCGAAGTGTCAACTAACTGCCCTATTTTTTTGAATCTTCTAAAGCGCCATATACATATACGTATTTTTACCGTTACAATAGTGTTTTTTGTCATAAGAATGCCCAAGCAAATACAATTATGTTGTTTTTTCAATCGTAAATTACCCTATCATCATCCCTCAAACATTAGAGGAATTAGGCGAACACTGTTGTCTTATTAGAATTCGTTACACGAAATATAGACAATATCAGCTCAAACAATTCCGGCACCAAGACATGCGGTTAAAGTTAGGGACGAAGAGCATTCGATTTTCGCAAACACCGGAAAGGTAACCTAAAGCGTGATAGATTATCTAAATAAAAGTTTTTCCGGGAAAAGCCTCCCACAGTTACAATTTAAGAAAAACGGTCTTACCTTGAAGTGTTTACGTTACGTTCGAATAGAGTTTTGTTATGTATTTAATCACATAAATACAATTTATAATACATTTATAACTTTTTTCCTTTTTCTACAAATTACGTTCAAATATAATTAGTATAATTTTAAGTAATTTAGCAATATTTTTACATTTTCTAAGATATTAAAATGTATGACTTATCTAAATGACATTTATGATGTATATTTATATAATTCTTCTTGTTCTTCGAGATGGGATTATTGAAGTTTAACGAATTATTATCGTATACGGAAAAATTAATTGATGCACAAACCAACTTCGGTATTCTTATAATTTTTCCACAAAAACATGTTTTCTATTTCAGATTGTGAATCACTTGATAAAATCTACCGTACTGACTTAGGTGGTGGCATTAAATACTTCAAGTAATGAATGTTAATATTGAACGTAACGCTCAACGTGCGACGCTCAGCACCACAACAAAAACGTGCGTTTACACACAGGTCAATGATGAGAGTTTTGTCCGACTATTACAAAAACGAGATTACTAAACCAAAAAAGGCAAAAAAATAACAATTCAAACAGCACGGTTGAGACACCCACCGACCATAAAATACGATATGATTGGGATAGAATGGGGTTCTGTATCTTTCCGATTAAAATGAATAAGGTTTGTTAACAGAGTAGATGACGTGTTATCATTAAGTAGTGTAAATTGGACCGACGCCCTTACTTCTGGCGCCTTGCACGTAAGTGGGGAGATCTATTTACACTACCTGAGTATACCCGGTAGACGAGAACAGTTACCGCGGTATTACTGAACTCCTGATAGTGGACGGTGTACCATTCCACACCTACCAGCTGCCGTCGGAGAAGTAGTCCTGAGAGGAGTCCTAATAGAGTTCGCGTCTGATGAGATATCTGCGGACCTGAGAGAGAGGGTCTTCATTCCGGAGGGGCTATCCGGTTGAGAAAACCTCGGGATGGGCGCCCATGCCGCTAATTCTCGTGAAGCTCGACAAGAAATATAAGAACATTTACCAACTTACGGAAATTCTCGGATTGGACGTTTCCGTGGAATCTTTGAGAGCAAGGCCCGGCATAGGTCAATGTTACCGGTGCCAGCGCTATGGGCACGTGCAATCGCGCTGCGCTGCCCCCAGGAAGTGCGCGGCGTGCGGAGAGAGCCACCTCGCTAGTGAGTGTCCGAGGCCAAAGGAGCAGCCGGCAACCCGCGCCAACTGCGGGGAGAGGCAGCCAGCTAATTGCAGGGGTGCCCCTGCTTCCCACGTCTGGTGCCGATAAGAGCAACGCAGCAAGAAGTCGCAGCCGAGCAGTTAACAACAGCGAGCGTCGGTACTGGTGGCACATATGCCCGAGCGGCAGCAGCTGGAAGCCAGACAGCCCCTAAGCGAGTGCAGGTATCTCAAAACGTCTCAACAACGTCGAAGAACGAGCGGAATAAGGCCCGGACTCCTCAGTCGGGCAGAAAGACGGCAAAATCTCAAGCAGCCGAAGATTTTTTCCCAAGTCCTCGCAGTTCTCGGCAACCTTGTCCAACAACCGGCAAACGTTGCTGGGACAATGAAGAGCATCTGCTTCTCTGAGAAATTCTGCAAGACGTAATGGCGAACCCGGGCCTTATTGATAACATACCTGCACTGCGCGTGGTTGCATGGAATACGAACCGGCTGGCTGGAAAGTTCGATGAACTTTAACAATTCCTCGCGGATGAATCCATCGACGTCGTCCTCATCGGAGAGACGTGGTTGTGTCCGGGTGACCGATGTAAACTGATCAATTTCCGTACGTACAGATCAGATCGATCAACTGGTCGTGGCGGTCGTGGTTTCGTAAATGGTTGCCTCCAGCTTTGCGGGCGTTGCTCAAAACCAAGAGGAAGGCTCATAAAAGGGCACAGAGGACTTTGTCCCCGTCGACCGGGCCGTTGCCAATCGTATGGCAGCCTGACTAAAGGAGGAGCTCCGTAGACACCGTCGGGAGAGCTGGTCGGAGTTCGTGTCGTTCTTGGCTACCGCCAGACGAATCGCTATGTAGACTTTCCAGGGCCTTCAAGATGAGCAGTTCAAACTCCAATCCCAAGCCACGTCAAGGAACAACAGGGATGGTGTACCATGACCCTGAAAAGTCAAAACTGATGGTGGACAACATCTTAGAGCACCTCCATCTTAGAGGAGGTGCTCACCTATATCCAGAGCACCGCCAAGAAGAAGGATCCGGGCCGCGACGGAATCACGAATACCGCGCTGAAGTTGATGCCGCCGCAAATCGTTGATAAATTGGTAACGATTATTAATTCGCAGGCGTGTGAGGCGTACTGCAAGGATCGTTACTAGGCTCGAGCTGTTCCTCCTTTACGCCTCAGATCTTTTAAGGACGACAGCGACGACGTTGGCCGTGTACGCTAATGACACGGCCCTTTGACGGCGTCAAGATCCGACGATCTTATATGCAGAAGACCGCAAGCGGCCACGGATGAGATCCTGAAGTGGGCCAACCGTTGGAGGATCCGACTTAACACGGACAAATGTGTGGCAGTGAGGTTTATGAGGAAGAAGACGATCCCATCGAATAATATATTCGTGGGAAACCAGAGACTTCCCATGGAGCGTAGAGGCCAAATACCTAGGAGTGATCCTCGACCGTCGCCTCACATTCGGCGCCCACATTGGTTCGGTCATGAGGAGATATTAAATCGCGAGGAGATCGTTGCTGCCGCTCTTCTGTAAGAACTCGACGCTGGATTTGAAAACAAAAACGTTGATATATACATCATATTTAAGACTAATTCTTACATATGGAGCTATGCAGCGCTGTCATGGTCGTCACTAGCAAAGTGTCATCTACAAAAACTAGTGATAGCACAGAACAAAATGTTGCGCATGATGACAGGAGCACCGTGGTTTATTCGAAACACACAGCTGCAGGACGATTTAAAAATACCGCCGTTAAACGAATTCATTAGGTAGCTGGCGAAAAGTACTTTAGATAGAATACAAAACTCGGACAACCCGGTGCTCGGATACCTCGCGGAGCTCGACCTTGATAGACCCCCACCTAAAACCCAAGTGCGGAGGGTACAGAATCTCCTCCAAGGCGAGTGACATCCTACGTCAGCCCGATGTCACTCATATTCAATCGACGATACCTCCACTGACCGGATCACCAGGATCAAAACCTCCGAACTCCACCAACGGTGAGACCGTAGTCGCTAAGTAGAGGATCGAGCGCCCAATGGGGTGCTTGCGCCTCGGCCTCGAATGATGAAAGACAGCTCTCGGACACTACGTAATGATAATACCCAGCCAAATTTGATAGGTCCTCTGCTATGTGCTGTCATCTAGTGTGTATAAAATATAATTGAATTTATGAATGAAAGCAGGCGACCAATATTTGATTTCTAATATATTATTTGCATTTTTTAAAATACATTCGTATTTGTTGCGTATCGGGTACATTTCACCTAGCTTCACACAGACATCATTAAAGATTATGTTATAGTAATTATCATTTAATAACACTATAATATAATAAACTGCTGGACGAAATTAATGCACCACAATTGTATTCTTGTT
The DNA here is from genome assembly GCA_038088585.1 of Chrysina gloriosa. Classification (NCBI taxonomy): domain Eukaryota; kingdom Metazoa; phylum Arthropoda; class Insecta; order Coleoptera; family Scarabaeidae; genus Chrysina; species Chrysina gloriosa. The sequence continues at coordinate 45,504,354 of CM076088.1, read as the reverse complement.
TGAATCCAAGGAAGTGGTATTTTTTATGTTACTAATAACCTTACAAGTACGCTTTGGATCTTTTCTAACATTCGATGCAATTGTTGTCAAGGTACCGTTTGTTTTAAAAGTGGCAATTTTCAATTATAGACACTTTTATTCGAAGCGAGCTATTTTTGCTTTACATTAGCCATTAAGCTTTTGTCGATATCACATTTACTACATCGATATTGTTACAGTTATCGGCATGTTTTAAGAAGTAGAAAATGAAATGTGAAAGGAGTTTATCCATAGAAGAGGCAGTTAGGACAACCACCTTTCTGGAAGAGGGATTCACCATGCGTCATGCCACTCATGTGATACTGCTCATATGTTAGAGAGATCACCTTCCAGCATAAGTCAATTGATCCGAAGATTTAACGAGCCAGGATCTTACTCTCGCAGATGGTCAAGGAAAGAAACTATGTACAAATGTATGGGATAATCGTTTTGTTAAGCAATACACTCTAAGAAACGAGAGTTACTAACAATATGTTCAGAAATGAATTACTAGCTGTTCACAATGTTGCTGTATCATCTCCAACCTGTAAGAAAATGTGTAAAGGAGGCTGAATTAAGTAGTAGAAAGCAGGCAGAAAAGTCATTAAGCACCAGAGAGCACAAAATTAAAAATTGCGGTTTCCCAGAAATAATGAACATTGGACTATTGACGATTTGAAGGTTTTATTTTTGATGAGACGAGGGTTAGTTTCAAAAAGGACCTTTCCAGATGCCTTATTACGGACCATATCCGGTTATCAAAAGAAACGCATAAACTTTTATTATCCGTATTCGGGATAAGAAAGTTACTGTTTCAATTGATTGTCTCAAACCGGCATATGTCGCCATGGATGAGGACACCGAACAAGTCATTGAAACACGCACAACTACTGTCAACAAACCAATGGTCTCGGACATATATCCGATCCATCCACTTCTAGAATCGTTGCGTTTGGGTAAACGCGTACGGTTTCCAAAGAGGTTTCAAGCTGGTATTGCGTAATCGGACATTTTTGATTCTTTTAATATGCATTTTAGTACACTTACTGTTTGTAGTCATATTATCATAGCACGGTATTTATAAATTATCCCCATTTTACTTATTACTCATTTGTATTCATAGCAGATAACATTTGATTTCTATTGTATTCATTCGTACTGTAGAATTTTACTCGTATTGTATTCTTAAAACTGTATTCCATATACTTCGTTGTATTGTTTATCACTGGAAGGGGAGTACTGTAGTGGAAAAGTTGGCATATGTTTAGAAAAAGAGATTGACAGTTGTCACTTTTTGTGACTTGGTTGAACACGATAGTTGTTGAGTGCGAAATAAAAGTGCCTATTAATCTGAGCGGTTCATTATTTATTTACACAGAATCTCCAAATCGTATTTACCGCATTTCAGTACAAGTTCTTTTACTAATGAGCCAATATTAATCGTTCTGTATTATAAGCAATTACCGCCACTAAATAAATGTCAAAAACAAAATTATTTTTTAGGTTATAAGTTTTAACAATAATGTTTACTTCAGAGCAAGATGCGTTTATTTTAATGGCCCCTTGTCGAAGTGGAAGCCAGAATCATGAAGGGAATTTAATTAATTCCGTTCAAAGCTGAATCGATAAATATGTGCAAGACTTTCCTAATTTTAATCTTAATTATAATAACTTTGTAGCTGCTCCACATTTATATTTGGCGCCGCAGTGTGTAGTTGATGGACTGGATAAGAAGTTGGCAACGCTAGGATGAAACTAAAATAGTATGATGTCGGTATAATCATTGGAGCAAATGTACAAGTTTGTTTATAGTTATAATATATATATGTATATATAATATATATCAATATATATCAATAAACCTTTCTATCCTTTCGGGTATAGGCACATTGATTTTATCCAACTTTTCACGAACTCTTTCCAAGTCTTTCTATCCCTTGCCAATTTAGTTGCCTCTTCCCTTTTCCCACGTCTTAATTGGTCTCCCTCTTCCTCTTTTCTCTTTCTCTCTTTTTAGCTTCGTATACTTCTTTCACTTGCGCTGTTTTATCAATTCTTTGAACGTGTCCCGGCTAAATATGAGATCGAGTGCCGGCCGATTTTCGCAAAAAATTATAGCGCCGTAAAGGTGACCTAAAAGTGATAAATTATCTTAATAAAAGTTTTGCGAGACGTGTCTACCAGAGTCACAATTTCAGAAAAACGGTCTTACCTTGAAGTGTTTACGTTACGTTCAAACGAAATCTTCTTATGTATTTAATCCCATAAGTGTAATTTATAATACATTTATAATAACTTTTATCCTTTTTCTACAAATATGCCTTCCATTATTAATATAATTTTCAGTTATTTACCAATAATTTTACATTTTCTGAGATGTTAAAATGTATGACTTTCTAAATGACATTTGACTAGTAGCAACCAGTACCAACTTAAATAGATGTATATTCATGTAATTCTTATTCTTCTTCGAAGCGGTCTATTATTGAAGTTAAACGTTGGTTAAACGAATCGTTGCCGTGCACACAAAAATTGAATGATGCACGAACTTGCGTATTCTTATGATTTTTCCTGTACATATTTATTAATTCTTTTTGTCGCGAGGTTGTTTTGGATGCGTATATCATACATAAAGAAAAGTTAAGGGGGCCAAGTAAAATCGTAGAGATAGACGAATCCAAATTTGGAAAAGAAAGTATCATCCTGGATATTTTGTAGAGGGGCAACAGCTGGTGTGGTGTGGGATAGTTTGGGCCGGGTGGTGTAGTGTGGGTTTCGGTTTGGGTTTGGTGGTGTGGTATAGTTAGGGCCAGATGATGTGGGTGGGTTTCGGTCTGGTGGTGTCGTATAGTTAGGGCCGAAGGTGTGGAGTGGGTTTCGGTCTGGTGGTGTGATTGGGTTTGGGTCTGGTGTGGATTTGAGTCTGGTGGTGTGGGATAGTTTGGGCCGGGTGGTGTGGTGTGGTGTGGGTTTGGGTTTCGTGGTGTGGTATAATTAGTGCCGGATGGTGTGGAGTGGGTTTCGGTCTGGTGGTGTGGTATAGTTAGGGCCGGATGGTGTGACTTGGATTTCGGTCTGGTGGTGTGATTGGGTTTGGGTCTGGTGGTATGGTGTGGATTTGAGTCTGGTGGTAGCGGTGTGGGTTTGGGCCTGGTGGTGTGGTGTGGGTTTGGGTTTGGGTTTGGGTTTGGGTTTGGGTTTCGTGGTGTGGTATAATTAGTGCCGGATGGTGTGGAGTGGGTTTCGGTCTGGTGGTGTGGTATAGTTAGGGCGGATGGTGTGGCGTGGGTTTCGGTCTGGTGGTGTGATTAGGATTGGGTCTGGTGGTATGGTGTGGGTTTGAGTCTGGTGGTATGATGTGGGTTTGGGTCTGGTGGTGTGGGATAGTCTGGGCCGGGTGGTGTGGTGTGGTGTGGGTTTGAGTTTCGTGGTGTGGTATAATTAGTGCCGGATGGTGTGGGTAGGTTTCGGTCTGGTGGTGTGGTATAGTTAGGGCCGAATGGTGTGGGGTGGGTTTCGGTCTGGTGGTGTTATTGGGTTTGGGTCTGGTGGTATGGTGTGGATTTGAGTCTGGTGGTAGCGGTGTGGGTTTGGGCCTGGTGGTGTGGGATAGTCTGGGCCGGGTGGTGTGGTGTGGGTTTGGGTTTCGTGGTGTGGTATAATTAGTGTCGGATGGTGTGGAGTGGGTTTCGGTCTGGTGGTGTGGTATAGTTAGGGCGGATGGTGTGGCGTGGGTTTCGGTCTGATGGTGTGATTAGGATTGGGTCTGGTGGTATGGTGTGAGTTTGAGTCTGGTGGTATGATGTGGGTTTGGGTCTAGTGGTGTGGGATAGTCTGGGCCGGGTGGTGTGGTGTGGGTTTGAGTTTCGTGGTGTGGTATAATTAGTGCCGGATGGTGTGGGTAGGTTTCGGTCTGGTGGTGTGGTATAGTTAGGGCCGAATGGTGTGGGGGGTGTTTGGGTCTGGTGGTGTGGCGTGTGTTTGAATCTGTTGGTGTGGTATGGGTTTGGGTCTAGTGGTGTGGGATAATTATGGCCGGATGTTGTGGGGTGGGTTTCGGTCTGGTGGTGTGATTGGATTTGGGTCTGGTGGTATGTGTGAGTTTGAGTCTGGTGGTAGTGGTGTGGATTTGGGTCTGGTTGTGTGGGATGGTGTTGGGTGTGTTTGGGTCTGGTTGTGGGGGTGTGATTGGGTCTGGTGGTGTGGTATGGGTTTGGGTCTAGTGGTGTGGGATAGTTATGGCCGGATGTTGTGGGGTGGGTTTCGGTCTGGTGGTGTGGGATAATTTAACTTTTCTTTCTGTATGATATACGCATCCAAAACAACCTCGCGACAAAAAGACATAAATATGTTCAGAAGAATCGTAAGAATACCCTAGTTCGTGTATGAATCATTTTTTCCATATATGGCAATTATTCATTTACAAACGTAAACAAGCAACTAAACGAACCAAGAATATATATATATATATATATATATACGCACATCTGATAGTCAATAGATCTAAATCAGTAAAATAGCAGATAAATTAACACAAAAATTTGCTTAAATTATCAACTAGTAAATACAGAAAAATCATAAGAATACGCAAGTTCGTGCATCATTCAATTTTTGCGTGTACGGCAATGATTCGTTTAACCAACGTTTAACTTCAATAATGGACCGCTTCGAAGAAGAATAAGAAGAATTACATGAATATACATCTATTTAAGTTGGTACTGGTTGCTACTAGTCAAATGTCATTTAGAAAGTCATACATTTTAACATCTCAGAAAATGTAAAATTATTGGTAAATTACACAAAATTATATTAATAATGGAACGTATATTTGTAGAAAAAGGATAAAAGTTATTATAAATGTATTATAAATTATACTTATGGGATTAAATACATAAGAAGATTTCGTTTGAACGTAACGTAAACACTTTAAGGTAAGACCGTTTTTCTGAAATTGTGACTCTGGTAGGCACGTCTCGCAAAACTTTTATTAAGATAATTTATCACTTTTTAGGTTACCTTTACGGCGCTATAATTTTTTTACGAAAATCGACCGGGACTCGTCCTCATATTATTCCCGTGTCCCCGCCATCCTAGTTGTCTTTTTCTATGTATTCTTCCATATTACCAATTTCCAACTTTTCTCTTATTTTTTCGCTTTTGACTTTGTTCCGCAGGGTCACTCCGCATGTTAGTCTGAGGTATTTCATTTCTATCGCTCCTACTCTGCTTTTATGTCTCTCATTCATTATCCACGTTTCACTTCCGAATGCTAGTAGTGGTTTGTAGATCGCCTTGTATACTTTCATCTTTGCACTTTGTTTTATTTCTTTTTTCCTGCTATGAATTTATTCAGCGAATAGAATACTTTGTTTGTGTTGCTAATTCTGTCTTCTTCTTGTTGTCCTAAGTCCTGCATGAGCACTTCCAAGTATTTATATTGTTTGACTTGCTCTATTTCATTGTTGTCAATCTTAATATTCATTTTCACTTCTTGTACCGATATTGCCACCACTTTGGTTTTATTTGCTTTTATTTTCATGTTTTATGCCATGTTTTCTTAGTACCCCATCCCATACAGGCAGTTTTTCTTGTAGCTCTTCTTATCGATTTGCCAATATTGCAATGGCATCTGCAAACAAGCATTACTGTATCAGTACTTGTTTCATGGTTCTACATCCAATGTCTTTTATTTGATCCATGTATATAATGAAGAGTAGGGGGCTTAAACTACCTCCTTGTCTAACTCCTTGCTTAGTTGTAAATTCTTTGGATATTTTGCTTTTAGCTATCACTACATTCCTTGTTTCTTTATAGATACTTTGATATATTCTTATTAGTTTCTCGTTTACTCCCATTTCCGTCAGCCCTTCCCATACTTTCCCTCGTGGCACTCTATCAAACGCTTTCCTCATATCCAACTGTGCTATGTACATTGTTTTCCTCAGTTCTAGAGTTCTGTTTATTATTGTCTTGAGTGTGAATATGTGATCTTGTACACTTTTTCCTGGTCTAAATCCACTCTGTGATTTCGACAGTTTCCCTTAGATTATTCGTTTTATCCGTTTCTCGATGATCTCGTATATTTTGGTTGTGGTCCCGAGTAACGTGATGCCTCTGTAGTTGCTGCACTCTGTTCTATTCCCGGTATATAAATTGGCACTATTTGTCCCACTCCCATTCCTTTGGTATTTTTCTTCCTTCCATACGCTGTCTAGTTATTCCCTCAGCATTATCCTCTCTTCTGCTCCCATGTTGTTAAGCATTTCGCCTGTTATTTTATCATATTGCTAGTGCTTCTCCATTTTTAAGCCCTTTGATTACCTTTTTCTACCTCCTGGTGTGTTATGTCTTCTACTTCGTTTTCCATGTCTTTATCCGTTCTGTTGCCTTTTTCTATGTCTGGTTCGTAATCTTGATTTAGTAGTTCTTCAAAGTATTCTTTCCATTTCTCGACTGTTTCGTCCCATGACGTTAATAGTTGCCCTGTTTTATCTCTGATTCCTATATACTCGTCATTTTGGTCTCTTCTTAAGTTCCTTAATTTTCTATAGAATATCTTCTGATTGCTTTTTGCGTTTTCTTCTATTATATTTTCGAATTCTTTCCAAGTTTTTTGTTGTTGTTGTTTTCTTCCTTATATTCTTCATAACTACTCTTGGTCCGCTTGTTTAAGTGTTTCTTCCATTTCTCTTTCTTTATTTTTATTTGCTTCTTTATTTCTGTCGTCCACCAGGCTGTTTGTTTCTTATACTTATTTTGTCTGCTTATCCCGCACACCCTTTTTGCTGCTTCTAAAACTATCGTTTTAAATGTTCTCTATTCTTCGTCTATACTCCGTTGTCGTTCTTCTTGTAATTCTCCTATTGCTTTACTAATTTCTTTCTCATATTCTTTAGCCACTTTTTGCTCTTTCAATTTGTATGCTCTTATCCCCTCAGTGTACGTTTTATTTTCTCCTTCCTTTTTCCTGTTTGTTTCTCTTTCTATTTTCGCCACTAATAAGTAATCACTCACAGTAAGTCACTCCTTATCTCGTACCGTCTTTTAACTCTCGTATCTTTTATTTTGGTTCTGGTAACTCTTTCTGTTAGAGTGTACTCTATTACTGACTTTTTCTCTGCTTATTTATTCTCTTGTGTATTTATGTATTTCTTTATATTAAAAAATGTGTTGGTTATAATGAGGTCCTGCTCTTCACAGTAATCAATCATTCTTTGCCCGTTATTATTATTATGGGTTTCCCCATGTCGTCCCAGAACCTCACAGTATTTGCTTTCCTTTTTACCAACCCTTGCATTGAAGTCTTCCAGTATATATAGTTCTCCTTTCACTTTCTCTGTTCCTTCTATTAATGGTTGTCAGAAAGCATCTCTTTGGTTTCATCTTCGTTTGGTCCATACACTCCGATTATTGTTATTTTTCCTTCTTTTTTGCTTTTCAGTGTTACTTGTAGTACTCTTTGGCTAATTGCTTCCCATTGTTCTACTTCTTGTTCGTGTTTTCAGTGTATAATACATACTGTTCCGGTTGCGACTCTTTGGTCGTATTTTACTTCACTGCAAATTAGCATGTGTTTATTTTGTGTTGTTTGCATTTCTCTACTTTTCTTCTTCGCCTCCGTAATTACTACTAATTACTAGTATATCTATCTGCTTTTTCGAATTCGCGCTGCAGTTCTAGTTCTTTGCCAAATATACTTGGCACGTTCCATGTTCCAATTTTCCATACGTGTTCTTTCTCCTCAGTTTTCCTTTTTTTGCAAATGTTTTCCTCTGTTTTCGTTTCTAAGCTATATATTTGTCTTTTGTTATTCATATTCATTGCTCTATTTCCTATCGTAGTCTCTTTGCTTATATTAGTTGTGTTTTGTGTAATCCGTGTTTTGAGTGCTGTTCTTCCTTTGTGAGTTTTAACTCTCAGATCCTTTTTCATTGCCATGGTCGTCGCTGATTTTCCTTTCTTTTCTACGTTTTTCAGTTTTTTGGCTTAGTGGCAGAAGCATTTCTTTTATGCCCTTTGAGTTTTTCTCCCATAGAATCCCAACTATCATACCATGATATCAACAAAATTGTGGCCCCGACGTGATTGCAAGACAAATTGCAAAAACTGTTGATACGTGCATTTTCTTCAACAGACGCCATCAACGCGCAAGGGACCACATGGAGTCCAATCAGCAAAATTCCGATATTTCCAACAACGGAACGAATACAGGAGCAACAGCAGCGCCTAACATAGCGTGCGTTGCAGTAAAAGTCCCACCCTTGCGAAAAAGAAACGTGTTGTTATGTTTCACACAAATTTAATCCCAATTTTACACTAATGGAATTACTAATGATACAACGAAGTACCACTATGTATTGGCTAATATCGACAGTAACATCCTCGAGCAAATCAGTGATTTTGTGACCAGCCCACCAACATCCAATCTCTATGATAGTTTAAAAGCACAAACTAATTAACGAATTTGCAAGTCGGAGGTGCAAAAAGAAAAAGCTGCTCACTGAATTGGACCTTGGAGGTAAGAAACCATCGAAACCTGCAATGGCCGATAAAATAATAGAGATTTCACCTACAAATATTGCCACTATATGTTTGCAGAACATTAATGCAAACGGCAGATGGCAAGCTTAACCCTTTGTTTTTTCATTTTTCAATGGATTTCAACCAAATTGGTATTCTTCGACAAAAAACAAATTAGCTCTTTCAAATTTGTATTAAAATTAACGTTTTGGATCTGCACTTGCACTTAAGGGAGTCTCAAAGTCGGAAATTCGTATTATTTTTTATCAGTTTTAGTTTTCTAATATTTCGGGTTCTAATTGATACTGCTGGATAAACTTTTAGGATTAAATGTACCAATACCTTATGTAAACTTATTGACAGACGAATTTCGAATCGGTTTTATGCTTTTCTTATATATATATAGTGGTTAAAACACCCCATCGGGGCTTCACCGCTTTAAAAGCTTTCTAAATCCATAATTTCCGGGGTGGATCGGTCCCCATCCTATGTTTTCATATCTTCTGGATTATTTCTTTCCAGATTCTTCTATCCGTCGTTTTTTTCTGCCAGTTGTTAACGCCTGCTCCTCTTAGATCCTCCAACACCTCTTCCAGCCATCTGGACCTCGGTCTTCCTCTTCTCATCTTGCCCCCGGCTTCCATTCCAGCAACATCCTGATTATGGAGTCCTCCCCTCTCCTCCATACATGCCCCAACCATTTTATTCTTTGCCGCTTTATTTTTATTACCACATCTTCTCCCCCAATTTCCTCTTGTAGTTCTTCATTCGTTCTTATTCTGAATTCATTGTCTGTTAGTTTAATTGGCCCCATTATGGTTCTTAATATTTTCCGCTCGAGTATTCTTAGATTTTCTTCATCTCTCTTAGTCATTGTCATCGTTTCCGCTGAATACATAAGCACCGGCCTTATTATTGTGTTGTATATTTTTATTTTATTTTTTTTTAGAGAGATTTACGTTTTTTAACAATTTCCTGTTGGCATAAAAGGCTCTGTTTGTTGCCATAATTTTTTCTTTTATTTCGGCTTCTCTTCTTCCATCATTTGATACCATAATACACAGGTATTTGAATTTATCAACCTCTTCAAATGTAAGGTTTTCTACTTTAATTTTTTGTTTTCTTTGCCCTTTTTCCAACTCTCAGCAATTTCGTTTTTGTTTCATTGATTTTCAGACCCAGTTTCTCCCCTTCTTTAATTATTTCTTGCAGTATTTTAACCATTATCCTTCTTCTTTTCGTTATGACCACTACGTCATCCGCATATGCTACTATTTGTCTTCCTCTTGTTCTCAATGTGCCTTTGTTTATATTTTTTGTCACATGTTCCAATACTAAATTGAATAACGTCGCAGATAGTGAGTCACCCTGCCTAACACCCTTATTTGTTTCGAATTCGTTCGTTTTTCCTTTCGATGTTTTCACACCAACCTTTGTTGTTTTTAATGTCATTACTATAAGTCTTCTTAGTTTCGCTGGACATTGAGTTCTCTCATTGCCGAGGTAAGCTCTCTCCTTCTAATACTGTCAAATGCTTGCTGAAAGTCTATAAACAAGAATTCCAATTCCATATTGTATTGGTATGCCTTTTCCAGTATTTGTTTTATGTTATGCACCGCATCCGTAGTGGACTTTCCGCTTCTGAAACCATATTGATATTGCCCCGTAAAGTTTTCCATTGTACTTGCTAATCTCTGTATTATTGATGATAGCATTTTAGATGTTGTGCTTAAAAGCGTGATTCCTCTATAGTTTTTGCAACTTCGTTGGTCTCCTTTCTTGTGTAATGTCACTATTTGCCCAGATTCCCATTCTTTTGGCATCGTTTCTTCATTCCATACTTTCCGTATCAATTCGTATATGTATTCTTGCAGACCCTCTCCCCCGCATTTGAATAATTCGTTATTTATACCATCTTTTCCTGGTGCTTTTCCATTTCTACTAGCTTTTATAATTTCTTTCACTTCTTTCAGTGTTGGTTCTTGCACTACAATTTCATCATCTTCCTCCTCAAATGGTTCTTCATTATATTGGCTATCTGTAAGCAGGCCTTTGAAATGCTCTATGCTATTCTTACAGGTACTTAAAATAAGATGGGACATATGTGTCCCATTCGTCATCAAAGGTGAAAATAAAGGAGGTTTTATTTTGTATTTTATTTTATTTTATTTAATGTTTTATTATTAAAAACAAAGTATTCAATGAAAAAGGTAAAACAATTAAAAAATTAAAAAATTAAAAAATTCAAAAAATTAAAAGTGAACTTATTTATGATATATTTAAAATATATATAAAATTTATATAAAAATGCGTAATAAGTGCATTGTGAGAGAATTCATATCGAATCCCTCTCACATGTACAAACATCAATGTTCTGACGATATATACATAAAATTTGTATACGAAATTAATGCTCTTGCAAAGCCGTACTGACGAGCGGTATAACCGCGTGCGACCAAATGTCAACCGTGTGACACTTCGCGGATTTTTACGCTCTCTTAAGTTTTTCCTTTTGTTGGTGTACGTTCTTTGCGATTTTGATTTTCTTTTGCGAGTGATAGTTATAGTGCCTCCGTGATTATCCACAAATAAAAAAACATTTATAGAACCCGGACAACTTGTGTATGAGCAACGTTAAAAGACTGACGGAACGCGATTCGCGCCGTGAGCGTGACGATTCCGATGAGATCGAAGAATTTGACAACCCGCCCGGCATCGATCTGCTAGGCAGACCGGTAGTTACCAAATTATCGAAAACTATCCCAGAGGAAGACTCTGCAAGAGCTCGTGCGAATACAGCCCAAAAATGACCACTCTAAAAGATCACTTCACAGTAGAAGTTGCGAACCGCTTTAACGCACTGGCGTCAACATCGGTCGCAGGAAATGACGTCGAAATGCGAGAGGTGGAGCAATCGACCTTCGCCGCCCCAATCTCCGAGGGAAACGACGGCAACATCACTGCTACTGCAGGAAAGAGCCCCCGACCACCACCGATCTACTTCCCAGGTAGGCTTGAAAAAACCTACGCCGAATTTCGACGAAAAGTCGACGCGATTTCAAGAAATTACCATCTTCAATTCACTGCCAAAGACACGATTTTATATTTTAAAGACCTACATGATTATAATAGGTTTATTGAATTATACAAAAATACCTTACCATTCCACACATTTACGCCAAAAAAGGAACGCACGCATGCGTTTCTGCTTAGAGGATTGCACAATGATGTCGCAAGCGAAGAAATACAACTCGAATTGGAGGAATTGGGTTTTCCACTGAAAAGAATTGACAAAATTAGAAGAACAAAATACCCCATGTTTCTTATAGTGGTAGACAAACAGGTCACTTTAGGCATTCTAAGCCAAAAGATCAAGAGGTTACAGAATACGTCCGTTTTCTTTGAACCTCATTATTCCAAAACGGAAATAATTCAATGTAAGAAGTGTCAGCAATGGGGGCATGCAACCCTCAATTGCTACTACAAAGTGAGTAGATGCGTGAAATGCGCGGATGCGCATCGCTCGTACGAGTGTACGAAACCTCGTGACACACCTGCCAAGTGCTGTAATTGCGGGGGTGCTCGCCCGGCTTCAAGCACCACTTGCAAAGTCTATCAGGAACTGGTGGAAGCAAGGAAGATTAAAAAAGAGAAAACCGAAGCAACCAAAGTATGAAAACCAACCCGCAACACTACATGAACGCGCCTGCCCCTTCTAGGAACGCATGGGTTTCACAAACAGCCGCGAGTCAACAAAACAGTGGAGTGCGCGCCACACAGACGAAAAACAGTTTCAGTATCGGAGCAAATAATTCCCCTCCCCTCCCCTCCCTCGTACCGAACGGGAACGCAGACAAAATCACGTAACTGGCCCCGTAAATCCCTCAGAGAGCTCCCCTGTGATCAATCCCGCAACGAACATATGTGATAGTAGCATTCAACAACAAAATGCACAACAAACCACAAACAATCTAATGGGCGACTTAAATTATCTCAGTGACATTGGTAACTCGCTAAACGAAATTAACTCAATAGTGAATTTAAGGTGGCTCGCGAGTAAACTGCGCGTCTAAAAACAACAAATAATAAGTGCGGGAAATACTCTCCTCGACTACCTAGCCGCGATCGATGCATTCAATAGCCAGCGTGATGGCTATTAAACTTCTGATTTGGAATGCGAACACTCTCTCAAACAAATTGGAAGAGTTTATCGACTTTCTAAATACACAAAGCATCGACATTGCACTGGTGTTAGAAACAAAAGTGCGGGGGTTAAACACTATTCCAGTGCGCGGTTTTAACGTAGAGGAGCGCGCAGACCGCAACGGACAAGGAGGAGTCGCAATTGTCGTGCGTAACAACATTCCATATTGGAGAGTAGGACTCATCGAACTGGAAACCATCGACGTCGAGGCCGTGGCAGTCCAATTAGCAAACCACACCACCATCGTGGCTTGCTATAACAGTCCAAGAACAAGAATATGTCAGAACCAGCTCGACGTTTTATTTTCCTTCTCGCGCAGGACCATCTATGCAGGTGACTGGAACTCCAGATACTATTCGTGGGGCTGCCATCAGAACAACTCTAACGGAAATACGTTGTTCAATTATGTGAACAACAACAACATAATAATCCACCATCCGGACGGCCCTACTCACTACTCCCCGAATGGAACGACTCCCACCACTATTGACCTCGTCTTGTCGGCGAACGTGGTTAATTTCGGTGACGTCGAAACAGGACAACTACCTTCGGATCACCTGCCGCTGCTATTAGAAATCGGAGGTGTTCCGCGACGTAACATTCGAAGAAGAGTGTTTGACTAGGCGCACGCAAATTGGAGAAAATTCCGGAATATACTACAGGAGAAACCCCTCCAGACCACTATCCAAGATATCAACACCCTCGACGAAATGGTCAAAACAGTGACCGAAAATATCAGCAGAGCCGCCAAAAATTCCATTCCAACTAGATTCACGGATCCACACCATTACAGCGAGTTACCACCAGATATTAAAGTGGTCATCACCGAACGTAACAGGATCCGTCGTGCATTCCAACGTACGCGTGACGTGGTGCTTAGATGCAGGATGAATGTCCTAACCAGCAGCATCCGGGGATGATCATCAAGCACAGAAACGAAATGTATGCACGGCGTCTTCAACAGATCAACATTAAAGACGGTTCAATCGGGCGCCTCAACAAGAACTTGAGGAAGTCGTTTCGACCAATCAAGATACTAGAAGAGGATGACGGTTCGTTTGCGGTTTCGGACGAACAAATTTCGAACAAATTTTCAAAATCCTTCCAGGAATTCCACAGGACCCCGAAAACCGAACAACACATCGAAGAAAATGTAAGTCGGACGGTTACTAGTTTTCTCACACAGCACCCAGTAAATCCCATCGATTCCCATCCCTTCCTTAGAACGCCCGCATATATCAAAAAGCTAATAAATAGGTCCCCGCCTAAAAAAGCTCCCGGTCCCGACTCCATACAGAACATACTTTTAAAAAATATCCCTAGAAAAACCTTATTACAGATTTACTACATCATAAACGCCATCATTCGTCTCCAATATTTCCCAAATTCCTGGAAATCCGCAATAGTTATTCCCATACTGAAACCAGGAAAAAATCCCATACATTCCAATAGCTATCGTCCGATATCACTGCTACCAGCGCTATCCAAGATTACCGAAATGATACTAAAGAACCAAATAATAAAACATACAGAAAATAAGCATATCATCCCGGATCAACAGTTCGGTTTTCGGGAGGCACACAACTCAGAACAACAAGTGGCGAGACGACGAAGGCGTTCAACAAAAGGCAGCACACAGCGTTCATGTTGGTGGATATAGAGAAAGCTTTGATCGGGTGTGTTAATCAGTAAAATGATAACACTCGATTTTCCACATCCGCTCATCACGCTAATAAGCAGGTGTACCGCGAGGGTCGGTGTTGGGGCCTATCCTGTACAACATCTACACCCACGACATTCCCTAACACAAATCTAGCTCTATACGCCGATGATACCGCCATATACACTCACTCCTTCTCGCCGTTGGTAGCTCTCCAGAAAATTCAGAACTACATACCTCGGTATGAAAAATTCCTGAAAACCTGGAAGCTATCAGCGAATCCTGAAAAATCCTCAATTGCTATCTTTACCCGACGTACCAACCCCTTCAACGTACCGAGATACCCCAAATTCCTTCAAACTACCATCCCCCACGTTAATCCTATAAGGTATCTAGGCATATGTTTAGACACCCGCCTGAGATTCCACCTCCATATCCAAAACAACATCCATAAAACCTCTTCCATAATCCGAAAGCTCTTTTCCATTCTTGTAAGCCCCAACACTTCAAGAAAAAATAAACTCCTACTTTATAAAACAATTCTGAGGCCCATCTTAACATACGGAGTAGCAACATGCAGTAACGTCTCTAAAACAAATATACAGCGCCTGCAACGATATCAAAATAAATGCCTGCGTCTGGCCCTAGGCGTGGGCCGATACACCTCAGCGCGAACGCTGCACCTCGTGGCCGAAGTACCAACAGTAGCAGAGTTTATCCAACAGAAAACGATCAAGTTCTACAAAGCTACAATTCATCATGACAACCCATTAATAAGGAATATAACGGATGTCAGAGGCCTAGCCACAAAACATCCGCTCCCATTCACAAACCTAAACCTGGAGTAAAACCAACAACAAATACACGCTAATAACCGCAGACGGAGCACCACACACACCAACGCATACGGAAAGAGGGGTTTTTTATTTAAATTTTTCCCCCAACCTCCCGAGAATTACAACAACTCACAGCATACGAAGCTAAGTGACAGTGCGGGAGAGACTAATTTCTACTCGCGTGCTTAACAGCTACCCGAACGCATATGTACAATTAGTTAATATTGGCATACTAGAGTCGAATTGTATATACTAGCTTAGTATAGGAAAATTTGAAATGATACATATATATACATTGTTACGACTGTAATAATTACTCATGTATAATAAAGAGATTTTTAGATTGATTAGATTGGTACAACCGCGAAACGTACGTCTACGGATGGCAAGAGATCAAAATTTTGTAATACTACTAACTAATGTTATCTTCGCGACAGCTCCCGGCATACGGTGTCACCAGCCGCCGCTAGTTTGCGTAATGGTGTCATACAAGACTTGAAGGTTTCGCCAGCAGATATGATCTTTTATCAAACAAGTGTTTTTAATAAGAAAACATATTAAATATTGTATGCAAAGTATAATTTCGTGACTATTTTGTGATTTTTGATATTTTTACGTTAAATTTGTTTGAAGTACTCAATTGTGCACTACAATTTATTTTAATATCGGTATAAAAATAAATTTGAACATACTACTATTGAATGTATGATTGCTGAACTCCCGAATAACCTTCGTTTTACCTGTGTATATACATATATACAGTGTGTAAAGCGATGGGGTATACAAGAGGGATTTTTTTAAATATTGATTCATGAAAAAAATTTATTCTTCATGATATTTTTGCTTGCTTTGAAAGTGCCAATAACGTTTCGATAATCTAAAATTTATTTCTAGAAATCTGGAAAAATAATAAAATAATTTTTTTATTGTAACTAATCTACATTCTAATCAAGTATCAATAAGAAATAAATAAATAAATTTTATTTATTATAAACTGTCATTCTACATAATCTCCTCCGTTTTCTGCACACCTTTCCGCTCTATTCCTGAATTCCATATAAACCTTCCCCAAAGTTTCCAAGTTAACTTTTCTAACCGCTGCAGTTATTCGTTGTTTTAAAATTTCTACATTATTTCCTACAGGTTCTTCATATACGGTTTGTTTAAGGTGTCCCCAGAAAAAGAAGTCCATGGGAGACAAATCTGGCGATCTGGCAGGCCAATGCATTGAACCATAACGGCCAATCCACCTCTCAGGAAATTGCTGGTCTAACCATGCGCGAACTAATAACGTGCTGTGGGCTGGACATCCATCTTGTTGATAATAAATGTTCTCCAAATTCACTTCTTGTAGTGATGGAATCAAAAAATTTCGTAGCATACTTAAATAACTATGTTGATTCAAATTTTCGTCAAAAAGTAGGGCCCAATAATTTTATTAATTAACATTCCGCACCAAACATTAACTTTTCGATAACGCTGATTTCTCGTGTTGATTTTAAAATTGGGATTGTCTCGTGACCAAAATCTGCAATTCTGTGAAGACACAACACCGTTTGTAGAAAAGGTACATTCATCAGAAAACAATATGCGGTTATGAAAGTTTCTGTTTTCCATGAGCTTCTCACCAATCCATAAGCAGAAGTCCAGTCTCAAAGCATGATCTGGAATCTCAAGGGTATGTCTAAATTTTGGCTTAAACGGATAAATTTTATTTCTTTTAAAAATTGTTTGTAATAAAGTGTGACTGACATTAAGCTCCGCTGCCCTCTGTCTTAATGATAAGCGTGGATTGTCTTCAACGGACGGCAGTGCCATAATAGTTACCGCATCATTCTCATTGTACACCTTTCATATCTTCTTTTTGTCGACCACCGATCCTGTTTCGTCGAATTTTGCAATTAATTTTTTAAGAGTCATTTTTGTTACAGCTACATTTGGATACTTTTGATGAAACAAATTAATTGCGTACTGATATGAAACATCACCAATACCGTAACATTTAACTAAATAAATTCTTTGCTGTAACGTTAGCATTTTTGCAAGTCAGTTTGACACATGGAGTGTTTTGTTTGTGGTTTGATAGCAATACGCTATCTTCATTATAATGCAGAATGATAACTTCCAATAAAAAAAATTAATTTTATTATTTTTCCAGATTTCTAGAAATAAATTTTAGATTATCGAAACGTTATTGGTACTTTCAAAGCAAGCAAAAAATATCATGAAGAATAAATTTTTCATAAATCAATATTTTAAAAAATTCCCTCTTGTATACCCCATCGCTTTACACACTGTATATATATATATATATATATACATACATATATATATGACGTACATACATATACAATATGTACGTATATACGTCAGAGGATTTTTCTAGGAGGGGCAACCAATTTCTAGGGTGGGCAATGTCCACATTTAGATATGTTTATAGAACAAACTGTAGCACCGTTTCCTTCAACGGGACAATGCCCCACCTCACACTATTACAACTGAGAAACATAACCACAAATTTATGGTCTCCACATTCTATGGATCTTACTCCTCTCGATTTTTTTATTTGGGAATTTAAAATTTAAAATACACCGAATTGGGCTCGTTAATTTATTGTTAGAAGAACTGCAAGCAGTAATTAATAACATTAGTGTAGACGAATTGCAACATCTTTTCAAATATTTGAAGAGACCAGTAAGTGTTTGTAATTTAAATGAATAAAGCTATAAAAATAAAATGTGAAAATACAAATAAGAATAAGGAGACTGTAGCTAAGATACTATGGTAATAATAAATACAAAACATAATTATTTTATATATTACTGAATAGTTTGTGAGTATAGAAGGTAGAACTTTTCAAATAAATAATAAATGTTAGTGATGTTAATGCTTAACATTACCCATTTGAGATATTGGTTGCATACTCAAAACAGGTATCGCCGGTTTTGTTATTTAATGAAGATCTAGTACTAAGGGCATAAGATAGATTAGGAGGCAACTAGAATTATTCAAGCAAGTAGTAAAAGTGTAACTCACACAAACGTCATTTTACCCGGTCTTGTTCCAAAAGTAACCTAAAATTTACTTTACGCCAATAACAAACGATATACACTATAATGTTATTATGATCTATTATTTTTGGTAGAAAACAGAACTTGTTAATAGCCATCGTGTTTTCGAGAGCCAAAATTTAATAAAATATAATACAATACAATATAATATAATATAATATATTAAATGTAGAAGACTCTCTATAAACGACCTAATACTAAAATTAGGTTCGTTAATGGGCAGTTAACAAGTAACCGTGCAAAAGCCTACAAAGTAAGCACAATTTGCATATGCCAATAATCCTGTAGGAAATGTTGACTATGTCAATCGCAAAACGCAACTGCAGACTAATTAGTTTCGTCCTCATTAGGACTCGTCAGTACAGTATATCGTTCTGCGAGTGACACAGTGAACAATTCCAGGTGATAAGTCGAAATCTCGGCGAGATGGATACGGTCAAAATAATGACCCCATCTTCCGAGCAGGAGATGTATTGGCATACCCGGTAACATCGCGTTCAGCGACGAATGAAAATAGCCATCGTGTTTTCGAGAGCCAAAATTTAATAAAATATAATACAATACAATATAATATAATATAATATATTAAATGTAGAAGACTCTCTATAAACGACCTAATACTAAAATTAGGTTCGTTAATGGGCAGTTAACAAGTAACCGTGCAAAAGCCTACAAAGTAAGCACAATTTGCATATGCCAATAATCCTGTAGGAAATGTTGACTATGTCAATCGCAAAACGCAACTGCAGACTAATTAGTTTCGTCCTCATTAGGACTCGTCAGTACAGTATATCGTTCTGCGAGTGACACAGTGAACAATTCCAGGTGATACGTCGAAATCTCGGCGAGATGGATACGGTCAAAATAATGACCCCATCTCGCCGAGATTTCGACGTATCACCTGGAATTGTTCACTGTGTCACTCGCAGAACGATATACTGTACTGACGAGTCCTAATGAGGACGAAACTAATTAGTCTGCAGTTGCGTTTTGCGATTGACATAGTCAACATTTCCTACAGGATTATTGGCATATGCAAATTGTGCTTACTTTGTAGGCTTTTGCACGGTTACTTGTTAACTGCCCATTAACGAACCTAATTTTAGTATTAGGTCGTTTATAGAGAGTCTTCTACATTTAATATATTATATTATATTGTATTGTATTATATTTTATTAGAACTTGTTAACATAATAAAAGTTGCAGCAAACATAATGATTAAAAATTCATCGACAATAAGGCATATCAACGAAGTTTATATAGAAAATAAAATTGATGTATAAAAAATTTTTGAAAAAAAAAAATTAAACCGACATCCAATTAAGGGCCACAATCGAAAAAGGAGCATACAATAATTTTGCTCTAAAAGGAAAAAAAATAATCTCTTATTTATTTTATTTCATTATTTCTTACCTAGAACGGATCAAATTTAACTTTCGGGAGTCGTAACATATTTTTTCGACGGTAAAATTGCCTATAGTTTACTTTATGTGACCTCCGATAACAGATTAAATAAAAAACCACGACTAACCCCTATGACATCACTTATAAGAATCCCCGCTTGTGATTGCTCGGTTGCGTCTAATTCTTGGCGTTGGGCATCGCCTGCTTGTTGGGTTGCTAACACTGATATACCACTCGTACAATAAGAAGTCGGTTATTGTTGGTTTTTTGTTAATATTAGCCCAGCACTAATTCCATATCGGCTCAAGATGAAGTGAGACCATTCTGGATGTACGCTCTATTAAATGCAACCAGAATCATTAAAATCGGTCAACCCGTTGAGTAGTTACGCGCGAACAAACATAAAAAGAAAACATACACTACGAATTGATAACCTCCTCCTGTTTGGAAGTCGGTTAAAAAATGGTAGAAATGTGAGTAATTGAACCAATTACATCAATGGTTATTGTCCGTGAAAGTAACGAGCTAAGAACCTTCCTTATTCCAATTCAATTAAATAAAAATATATTAATAATACACTAAGACACACACATTAAAAACAATAGATATCACCGGCAAAATACATTTTTTACCTTGTAAGATTGTAAAAGTGATTTTTAGAAAATTCCAGTAACGCTAAGAACACAAAGTTTTTAGCTTTTAGTACTATTTGGAGAAGGTGACATTCTAATACATGCGCAAACCATAGAACAGTTGAAGTAAACAACAAATACAGTGATAATTCTTATGCAACGCTGGAATAAGGGCTATTTAGAGAACATGAAATAATTATACCTAATATATCTAATGCAATGAAGCCCTACAGTAGATCTTATACATGAAGCACATACATGGGTATACAAAGGTCAATTAGAAAGGTTCGAGAAATTGTATATTGGAAAAATCTGATCCCAGGTATAGAATATCGTCGTAGGTGTTTGGTATACACACGGACACAACGAAGTAATAAGCGAGAATCTGATACTAAAAACTATTTCAACTTATCACTCACGAGTAAATATAATAATAATATAATAATAATAATAGTCCCAGAGGTCCACATGAGCCGTACCGAAATGAAGACATCACGTTTCCTTTCTACTTTAAATATGTGCATGCAACTCAAACGGACGTAAAGTGCTTTTTGTCAATAATTATTTCGAAACAATAAAATGTAACTTCTGTCCCCTAATCAAAAGTTATTCAGCAGAAGCCTAAGAACAAAGCTTCATGTTAACACTGAATTGTTACAATCCGAGATCGTAGAAAATGAGTCATAAAATTTACAAAAGCCTAGATTAATACGGAAACACTATACTGACACAAGGGGCACATTTAAAAGCTAATGACAGCTATACAAGCTGATCACCGTCAGTAGGTAACAAGAAATGTCTTAAGTGACAACGTACGCCCACTGTCCGTCTTACCGAGATACCTAGACAGAAAATCGAAACGACACTTGTCGAGTCAGAAAAATCCCCATTGCATTTACATCAATGTTTACGTGCAACTACGAGACAAGCAACGGAATTTGAATGCGTTCCCGATCAGGCCTCCTTATTTAAAAGACAAATTTTGTGTGCAGTTCACACGCGGTAGAAGTGAAACCTTCAGAAAAGTAAACTGCGAGAGAATGAGACAAATGCAGTATCAGGAGTTAGATAATTATAGAGTTTATTTATCATAATATTAATACCACAGGTTCGTAATACGCAGGCGTACACACACGTATAAACATACACACAGAACGCTTTGACCAAAGCAAGTAATGATGGAAAAATCGATATTTTAAATAAATTTGATTTATTTAAAATAACAGTTTCAACCGTTATTGTTATTTGAAATAACGGTTACAAAAGAAGAGGTTATCGTTATTTCGTATTTAACAGTTCCGCACGATAACAACATTGTCGTTTCTAAAGATTAATTCATATTATAGGCAGAGTTTAATTTTTATTTATTTATTTATTTATATTCGAATTATGTTATTTTGCTCCATATTATATAACGGTTTTTTTGTTGTTTTTATAAATAATTTTTTTATACAACTTTGTTCTTTTCTTTTATTTTACATTTGATAATTTCAATGTATACAATTATTTAGAAAATATTTCTATAATAAACGTCTGATTCGATGTTAACTAGCGCCATAATTACCGTCCGAAAGTTACATATGCTATAGATCACTCTCCCCTTCGCCAAGAGGAAATTCGCCTTCGCCTTCCTCGGGAATCTCTTCTTCACCCTCCCATGCAGGAGGAGGGGGAATTCCTGTAATCGGGCCTTCTTCGCCTTCCTCCAATTCACCTTCTCCGGCTTCTTCCTCGAAAATCTTCTCGAGTGGCTTTTCGATTTCGCCTTCACCTTCACCTTCTTCTTCTTCTTACACTTCTTCTTCACCTTCAACTTCCCATCCTTCGATTTCGCCTTCGCCATCCGGATATTCTTCTTGACAAGCAGAACAGGACTTGCATAAGGAGAAATCGTTTCTGTTACCAATCCTGCACTTTTCCATTGTCGTACTATTGCTCTAACCTTTTCTCTTTCTTTTGCATTCACTCTATATAGCTTACTCGTTGGTGTGATATATTCCCAGTCACTAAATCTTTATCTTCAATTGCTGCACTTGCTTTTATGGTACATTCAGCACTGCCGCTGTCTATCATTGCTACATAATTCTTACTTCCAATTTTAGCCTCTTTCATATACTTTTCGAAACTTCGTTCTTCTACTTCTATTACATTTATTTCTCTATTCCTCCCTTCTTTATGTAAACAATTCCTATCTATGTGCCCTTCTTCTGAAAATTTATAGCAAGTTATAGCTTTTCTTGGTTCTGGACAATCTTTGGCAATATCTCCCGGCTTTTTGCAGTTGCAACATTTTGCTATTCTATCTATAATAGTCATATTTTCTCTATTTCTACTTTCTTTTTCTACTATTTCTGATTTTACTCTATTTTCATCCTTCTCATTTACTTTTCTCTTACCTTGTTCCTTTTGACTCTCAATTCTCTCTAATCTTGCAGAGATTATTCGTTCATCTTAAAATATCATGATATAGCTCATCAACATCTCCCTGATCTCGTGACATAACCAATGAACTGAGTTCACGTGACCACAATCCAATCACTATCTGTTCTTTTATTTCTTCAAATGATAACTTCAGTTCTTGACAATATTTAACCTTCTCGTGGAAATATATACTTATATTTTCTTTTTGACCCTGAGTTCTTAGTTGCATCTTCTTCCAGCATTCGGTTAAACTTCTTTCTTGACAAAATGTTTTTCTAAATTGATTCTGAAATTCAGTCCAATCCTTTATTTCATGTTGTCTCGCTTCCAATCAATGCTTTGCTGCACCAATCACATGCATTCGAGCTGTTTCTAAGGTAAATGATTCTGGCCATGCATGTATGGTAGTCGAGCAGTACTTATGATATTTTCAGCCATATTTTCGTATGACTGCCTGTCTCACCAGAAAATGCATTTATTCTTTTCTACAGATCGGGCATAATACTATAATTTTTAACATTTTGATTCGACTGTATTTGTAACATTTGTAAGATACTGGCATTTTGTTGTAATAATGCGTTTATCGTGAATAACATATCTGTCGATTTTGATGGTGTTGAATCGGTACTTACAGTAGCATTTTTCTCGAATTTTTCAAATTCATTTAAATCTGCCGTTAAATTGTCTCTACTAGACTTCGCCATTTTGTTTCTTACTCGTACGTGTTGTCGTTCCAATAATAACTGCTGCTAGCCTATCAACCCCACACCTGAATTGTGATAGATACTCTCTCTCTCTTTGTACCTATAAGCTTTAGAACTTCTATTATCAATTAATACGCTTCGGCTTAATAATGATAATATAATTCACACTGTAGGAGATTTTTAGTACGGACAGTTGGGCATGCCGAAAAAGACAGTTGGCAGCTAGGGAGGAAAAGTGACAGGGGGAACTGTATGAGAAGAAGAAGAAGAAGAAGAGAGGTTATGAAAGTGGGACCTACGTTATTGCTTGAGTTATCGGTCGTATTTATTTTAACATCCTTTTATTTAAGTGTTCTGTTATTACATTAGTTACATCCAATAAAGAGAAAAAGAATCTCTTACAACACAATTCTCAAAACTGTCATTTTCTATCACCATATGACTTACATTACAGATACATGTCGTAGTTTTCTGTCTTCTTCTCCAGGTTCTATCCTCTTATCTTATCCAACGCAAAACCTTATTATAATTCGCGCTTCTTTGCTTGAACAGAAACTTTCTGTTCTTCATGTGTAGTCTTTATTACCTTTGGTCTTTTGATACAATTTTTTTATTTCTTTGTTCTTGTAGTCTAGAATCTTTGTGACTTTTCCGTTTAAAGGATCCCCATTCCTTTGTCAACATATTTTCTTTGGTACATTCTTTCTCTTTTCGTATTATTTCATAACTTCATCCCTACCTACTATTAAATCCACTAATCTTGCTTCATTTCTATCCTGCAGGGTCTACATCCTCGGCGTTGTACCAATCTTTGGTGCTTCGTCTCTTCTAAACCAATAGTGTATTTTGAGCCACTTTATAGATCATTACCTCTACCTGGTTCCACTCCCCTACTAACTATATCAGTTCTTGTTTCTGGTTTAACTCTGTCGTGAGATTTGTATCAATTTTTTCAACTCTTCTTCTCTTGTTTGAACTGTTGTTAGCTGCTCCTTTATCCAAGCTATAACCAATTTCAGAATTTTCATTGGCTCCTCTATAGCTTAAATAATTCTATGTAATTCTTCGGTGACGTGATCTACCTGATTTGATGTGTTCGCATTTGGCAATATCCATGTTACTTTATGGATATCCTTACGTTGAAACTAGGTACCCAAATTCTTAGTTCCTTTTCCATCGCAAATTGTATAACTATTCCATTTTCATTACTTTCTCGATGTAGAGTATTGGCTCCAGCTATCCTTTTACGCTCTCTATATTCTGTTTTCCTATTTCTGCATTTAGATTTCCTAGTACAAGCTTTATATCGCATCTTGACATTTTTTCGAAAATCGATTCTATATTTTCATAAAATTCGGATTTACGTATAAAGTCTTTTTGTTTTTCTGGAGCATGTACATGTAATATATTAAGGTTTTTGTATTTCCCTTGTAGTCTCAGGCGGCATTCCACTTCAATTCATTTATTACGAAACAAGCAAAACAAAAGTCATTTCCACTGTTAGCACTTTCGCTGTCATCTCGATGGCACAAAGTGGGCAGTAAACGTTTTGAGGACAGTACAATTATCAACTGAATAGATTTCTTCCCGTTCCTACAAATCCAGATTATGATGATATTTTATACATTTTCACTGCCTCTATTTTCTTTATAACTCCTTCAGATGTGTCTTTAACAGTCCATTCTCTTTCTCTTTATTCCATATTCATAATTCACCCTCCATAAACAATTTATGGAAGCCTATTTACACTTCCTATCCTTTGTTCTCCCCTGCTCTAATTGTGTTTCTAATTTCGTTTTCTATTATTCTTTGTTGCTTTAACACATCATCGTTCATATGAATTCGTTTGCCGCCTTTACTTTGTCCTTAATCTACATTATATACCTTCTTTTGCCTTTCATATTAAGTTCTACTACAGTTGCTTCCTCTTGCAACTTTCTTACTGTAACTACTTTCACTTTGATTCCCAAAGCCTACACCATAAAGTTACCCATGTCTTCTTATGGTATATTTTGATTATTTATATCTATTTCAGGCCCTTGAAATACCACATTTTTCTTTTCTTTTCATTTTCCAATTTTCCTATCTTCGCATCGTTTTTCAATATGTAGATTTCAATCTTGGTAATCTTCTTTGTTTTGTGTTACTACAGTAATTTTCTTTCTTAGTTAATTTCGTTGTCTGACCTATACTGTTCTCTTTAAATTTTTCTAATATCTGCCTCCATATCTATTATTAAGCTCACAAGGGGAACACCAGGATTGTCCGACACGGAATTTTGCATGAAATGAAATATTGTTCTTATCGTGCACGAATAGATTGAAAAAGAAAAAGCAGTCGAGCAGGACTTGAATACACATCCGCCAGGAGTGTAAACCCTAGGGTTAAGATCTAGATCTTATCCACTGCGCTACGATCGCTTCGTTGAACACTATTTAAAATTAACGGTATAAGAGACAAATAGGAAACTTCAAGTTCTTTTTCAATGATTTTCTCAAAAACTAGAGCGCGTTAGGACAAGGGCTTGAACTTAGATACTCAGGGAAATTCCCTCTATAACATATATGAGACCCATGAAAATCTGTGTCGGACAATCTTGGTGTTCCCCTTGTCAGCAGTTGCTTCCTTTTACCCATCTTCTTTTCTCGTTTTCACGGAGTCTTGGATTTCTTTTTGGATATCCTTGTAATGTTATTTTTTGTGGTCTACGCAATAGCACAGAGACTAGTTGACCCACTGAATCCCATTTTCCTATGAAACCTTCAATTCCTTGTTACTTTCCGGTATCTAAGTAATTTCTACAGCTTATCTTAAGAAACTCTGAAATTTCGTGTCGGTTGGGCAATGCCGCAAATATTTTCTGCACGACCTCTGCGCCTAAACCGACAATGATGTTCAGATCTGTGAATCTGATCTTAGATGTTCACTCATGCTTGGCTCGTAGTTCAAATAATATATTGCTTGTTGCTTCATTACACATTACGAGTATATGTTCACTCTATGATACTCCTCTGTAGTATGTCCCATCATAAGTTCCGGTTTTCAGGATAAACAGCTGTTCTGTATGATTTCACTAACAATTTTATCCTTTACTTTGATGAATACCATATCTTAATTTTCTAGTAAATTTTAACTAATAATAACTACACTGATACAACACTTAAGGCAGGTATGGGCAACCTCCGACCCGCGGGCTACAAGCGGCCCTCGAGTAAGATTTGTCCGGCCCGCTACTGAATTCTTTCGTTGGATATTAGCACGGCCCGTCTAAACTTAATTCATAATGAATCATAAGGATACTACAAAAATGTATATTTTTCAAGATTACTCGCAGCATAAAACTTCTACAAAAAAGGTTGCCCATGTCTGACTTAAGGAATGAGATTGTATCAAATTTTAATCAAAAATGTTATGCTGACTCTGTTTCACTGCCATTTATGCCTCTACGATGTCAAGAAAAAAATGTTTTGTAAATATAAATGGAGCATACTAACCTGTGTGATTCTGATGACACAATTATAACACGGGCACCAGAATTAAAGAATGGCTTCAATAATAAGGTTAAAAGAAACTGAGATAAATGATTGACTTGAAATGTTGCTTCAAAGCCATCTTCAGTTTTTGTAAATGGTAATCCAAGTACTCCAGCATTTAAAATTAATATGTCAATTCTTCTGTATGTTTTTTTAACAACTTCAGTAAAGTCAACTACACTTTTAAATGATTGTAAATCTAGTGCAATAGCATCCAATATATTATTAGAGTCAGGTTTCTCATTCCTAATAGTCTTTATTGCCATATTAGCAAAATCAGAGTTCCTACAACCAAAAATGATATTGCATCCATGAATGGAAAGTGATCGAGCTGTTTCAAATCCAATGCCAGTATTAGCACCAGTTATAAGAGCGTATTTACCACTTAAATCTTTTCCATGTAAAACCTAGAAACTAAATTTTATATAAAAGATTATCATTTAGCCTACACATACTTGCAAAGCCGTGCTGGAGGCATCATATCTTTGCCTGTAGTCATTTACATGTTCTTTTTCTTCTATAGCAAATGCTAATCGTGGATCTGTGTATGTTGTTCTTTTGTTTTCGTGATCAATGTAAACTATTTTCCCTGTATTTTTATCAATACATCTTTCCCAACCAAATGGTAATTCCCCACACACAAGTTTCTTTTTACCAGTTCTTGGGTGAGTCCACTGAGTTTGTTTGCTTAAATGATTCGCATAAAAAACACTTCCATCCACTGTCACCCTTTCTTCCCAACCTGGTGGCAACTCATCTTCGCTATCAGAATCAGGTAAGTTCATTTTGTTTCTAAAACATCAGAAATTAGTTGTAGTAATTGAATATTATTAAAACTTATACAGAGAGATTTTAAATGATTTTCCTGATCAGTTGATCCCACACTACTTTCCAGTCCCTATATACAGTGGCGGCTCGTGACTTTTTGCGCAGGGGAGGCTACTGTAACCTAACTCTTCTCGGTCAATAAATTACATTTTTATACCTATTTTTGTATCATTGGAAGTGTAGAATAAATATTGATATAAAAGAGATCAAAATGAAATATAATTTATTGTTTAGCAAGAACGACGTAGAGGTAAGAGTAAAATGAGTAAAATCTTGCCTGGATAGGGAAATGGATCAAAGGTGTAAGGTGATAGGTAAGTAGGTAATAAAAACTTAGAATAAACTTGTATTAAACTAAATATAAACTAGAAAATTGTTAACAAACTCTTAGCAAACTAATAATATATATAACAGTAACTCTTAAAATTTTACGGTAAATAAAAAATAAGTTATACCCTTGTGTATATATCTTATAGTTACTCAGCCAAATTTCATAAGACCTTTGCTACGTGCTGTCATCTAGTGTGTATAAAATATAGTTGAATTTATGAATGAAAGCAGGCGACCAATATTTGATTTCTAATATAACCAATTATTTGCATTTTTGACAAAGAAATTTGCATTTGTTGCGTATCGGGTACATTTCGCCTAGCCTCACGCAGATATCATTAGAAATTATGTTATAGTAATTATCATTTAATAACACCATAATAAACTCCTGAACAAAATTAACGCACCACTATCAAAGGGAGTGGTCAGAAGTGGTACTTGTGATGTTACTAATATCTTTACAAGTATGCTTTGGATCTCTTCTAATATTCAATGCAATTGTTGTCAAGGTATCGTTTGTTTTAAAGTTGAAATTTTCAATTAAGGATGTAGATGTATGAACACGGTAATCTAACAACCTCAATATTTTTTCGGAATTACAAAATATTACCAATACTAAACATACCTGTGAAGTATGAGGACGATTCACTACATATTTATTGAGATATACTAAATTTTTTAATTTAGAAAGTTGCATTTTTATATGAACTCTTATGGGACTACTCGAAAATAGCTTGACGTGATGCCCTTTAATAAGACAAAAGCATAAAATTAAATCCTAACTCGTTCATAAATTTTCAGGAATAAATAGATAAACATTCAATGAACATTTTTCGCCTATTTTTGGTATGGTTCACTACTGAATTTGTTAGACATTATAAAAAGTTGTCAAATAAAATTCTCCTTTTTCACGTTCCCAGCGTTAGATGTATAAAAGTATGGCAACACCGCACCTATCCTATATTGTGATTCGCGGTAAATTACCAATAGCTTCATGACATTCAATTCAAAAATTTGAAATCAAGTCTGTTTTCTATGTTATAAGTATAATTAAACTTTCCAAATAAAATTATTTATATAAATGCACTCATATTGGGAAAACTACGATTTTAACCCATTACTTTTTCACCAGGTGAATAAATTTGAGGTTAGGGAAAGCTCTCTAAAAATATCAAATTAGCGTCATGTCATATTGGTTAATAATAAACTTGAGATTTACACAATAAATAAAAATAGACTCAAGTCCCAATGTTACAAAATCTTCTAAATTATCTAACAAAAGAGCTTCTTTGCACGACAAACATCACAATTCACGTTCGATAACTTTCAACGACACGATTCGTTCGTCGTCCGCGGCATCCGGATTCTCTTCGACAATTTCTGCAGGCCGTTTCTCCGACTTTCTTCCCACATTACTTTTCCCGACTTTTGGGAATGGATTCTCCGTTCGTACACGTCTTTTGTTACAAGCTTGCCTTTCCAACGATACGTTTCAGACATTGTTCTTTCTAACCTCACAACAAATTGACGCGTCGTTTGAATAGACCACTGCCACCAACTTACCAGATAAAAACATTAGTCATACAGTGTTGTCACTTTTTCTCATTCATTTTTCTATATTAATTTTTGTTGCCTCCCGGTACAGTCTGAGCATTTGACAAATAGTAATTATTGCATAAATCTCAATTTTAAACTATTCAAATAAAAGATACTGCTTGCAGACTGAAATTTAACGATTTTTATACATATCAGCTATTTCAAAATATTTTTGGACGAGAAATAAACATTACAAACCGAGAAATTAGATACCTCAAAATTTGATTAACTTTTTGCACAGACTGTCACGCTTCTACTTCCTTAAGGGGGCGACTTATGTGGTGGGGATTGGATTTTTTGAGAGAAAAGATGATAGTTCTGGTAGTTATCAACAGATGTCTCAAATGGTACGTGATCTACCCATAAATATCAATGAAATGCGTAGAATGTTTTGCGATCTGAGTGAAACAAAATACAAGTGTCATCTCACTCTTGGAGACTGCTAAAAAATTCGCATTAGTAAAAATACAATCAAATTTTAGCGGCATTCGAGAATGTTATTTTCCTATAACTTGAATAACGTAACCTCAATTTATACATTTTGATGACATTTTACATCGATGTTTTCTATCAACTGGACAATTTTGGATGGAAATGTTAACGGTGAATAAATTTGTTTTGTATTTATTTCCATTTTTTAGATTGAAAACTTGAATTTTCTAGGTGTAATAAATATGTTCAGAAAAACGTAAATAATTTGCTTTCTAAATGTAATATTAAGGAACTATTTTCTCTCTAAGCGGAATAGGATTTATAACAAGATAATAAAAATCTAAAGTCTAATTCTAGAAAATGTATATGTAAACAACCAAAATCTCAAAATGTTTCACAATACGAGTAAACCAAACTAAAAAATTAAACTAGCGGTCTAGTGAAGGAAGAGTTAGAAGACAAGACAATATTTAATATAAATTAGTACACATACACTTATTGATTATTAAATAACATTAATTTAATACATTTATGCCATATGTTTATATCCTTTTGTGATCTTTATCGACCCTCATACTGCAGTCGCATAGTTAAATAATACTTGAATATTAATGTAACCAATTCCAGATTGTGATTATCCAACACATTCTGCAATAGAATACGTTTTTGAATACTTTCTGTGTTAAACGTGGAAGCCATTCTTTTAATAATTATATTCATTAAGACGTTTACTATGTTAGAAGTGATAAGCAATGCTGAAATATTTTAACTTAACACTTTGCAATTGTGCTAATAACTTCTGTACTTGGGATTATCAGTTTTCCTCTGTGCGCATTTGGACATCCGTAAAATCTGTCGTTACTATCATCCCTTCTTTACAGACAACACAAAAACTCACTTGGGAAAACTGCAGTCTGTTTTTCCATTACAATACCGCGCATACATGTTTTGGTAAACATGAGACCTTAACATATAATTACCTAGAATACATCAGAATAGAAGAACACGGGATTTGATTGGCTTTTATAACGCAAACGCACTTTTCTGTACTTTCTGTACAAGCGAAACAGATATCTTACGTCTCCTTTTGTTAATCTGGACCCTTAGAACGAAATTCGATTCCGATCGCACCAAACATATCGTTCACCATCACCACCACGAAGCGGTATGCGAAAGCCGTTGTTCAAAATTGGAATTCGCTAAATCCTGATAAAACAAAGAGTTTGGAAAGATCTAACTAGCATTGAATTAGATGCATACATTTGTATATCGGAATAGTTCTAGCCGCCGGTGTTTCATACAATAATAGGCAGAAATCAGACTTTGTTCACAGGGAACTGATAAGACGCGCCGTAAAACTCTTTTGTGCAAAATGTTCAGACCTAGTATGCCAACAACATTCAAAAGTTGATTATATTTGTTTTAGTTGTATAAATAAAAATTAATAACAGAATTTCTATCGCACCCCATCATAGAATTGAAAATAAACTCTGAAATAAGACACAAAAATTAACGGAGAAAAAACTACTTTCCACCTTTAAAGAAATTCCTTTTTCAATAATCTCATCTGAGCAGGTAATTCAATATTTATAAAAATCTCTGAGAACCAAAAAAAGCCCGAAAATATACACCCTCTGTCCCAAAAGTAACCGCAATAGTTCGAAATAAAGCACGCTATGTATGTTATGTCCACAAAAATCATTGTATTTATTCGAAATATTCTCCATGTGCTACAATACATCGATTTGCACGGTCAACGAGTGCTTCAAACGACTTTTTCATGTCGATCTCTGGGATGGCATTTAGGATGCCGGTCGTCGATCTTTGAATGGCGTCTACGGATGCATAACGAACTCCTTTCTGCTTCAAATGAAGACGAGGGAACAGGAAATAATCGCATGGGGACAGATCAGGCGAATACGGTGGGTGCTGTATCGAATATATTTCATTTTTCGCCAAAAAATCGGTGACAATCGTTGCTCGATGACACGGTGCGTTATCGTGCAGTAATCTCCAGCTGCCTGGCTCGCGATATTCGCGCCGAACACGACGAATGCGACCCAGCAAACGCCTCATAACATCGAGGTAATATGCACCATTAACCGTTGAGCCGTATGGAACGAACTCCTTATGGATAATTCCCTTCGAATCGTAGAATGAAATCAGCATTGACTTGATTTTCGACTTCTCCATTCGTGATTTTTTCGGATTTCCTTCTTCTGGTGACCTCCACTCTGCGCTTTGACGTTTGCTTTTTGGTTCGTATTGAAAGCACCACGTCTCGTCACCAGTCACAATCGTTTTCAAGAAGTTTTCATCTGCACAGGCTCGTGCAATAATGTCTTTGGAGTGTTCGATTCGAAGCGTTTTTGGTCGTCGGTCAATTTGTGCGGAACAAACTTCGAATTGACTTTCTTCAAACCAAGGGTTTCAGTCAAAATGCGCTGAATAGTTGTTTTAGGGATGCCAAGCTCCATTTCCATAAATCTCACTGACGATTTCTTCGAAATTTTCACAAATTCGCGCACTTTTTCCACATTTGCCTCGGCCAAAGTTGACGAAGGACGACCGGCTCTTTCGTCATCGTTAACATCTTCTCTGCCTTTACGAAATCGTCGATGCCACTCGAACACTTGCCTCTTCGACAAACAATCGTCGCCATAAACAATTTGCAGCATTTCATACGTCTCGGTTGCAGTTTTTCCAAGTTTAAAACAAAACTTAATATTGGCTCGTTGTTCGTGACTCATTTTCTGACCGTTTACGAAAAACACTCTCACAGGATGCGTGATGTATCAGCTGACTATGCACCAAATGTCATGAAAATTTGTCAGGTTGGTAAGGAAGAGTCCCACTACAATAATCAATCAACTATCAAGAGATGACGCCACTGGTTTCTGATTTATAGACGCATTGCGGTTACTTTTGGGACAGAGGGTGTATATCTACATGGATATTAATACGATGCAATTCTAATAACTGAATATTTTGAATGAAAATTTTTCAATGAAACCTAAACAACAAACGAAACGATGCTTGCAATATTCTCACAGATTGACACAGATTCATAAAAAACATGTTGCCAACCGTCAAGCGCGATTTCGTTATATCAAAAATAATAATTTGAAGTTGAGGAGGTATTGGAAAATGCGTTCCAGTTTATTCAGGATATAACATTCGAAGAAATATTTATTCTGCACTTTATACCACTATTGTAATGGCACATGTCATGAAATCATGTTCTGATAATGTATGTTCAGCTTTGTTAAATAGTGTCAGACATGTATGTAAGTTAATAATTGTTGTAATATGAAGAAAATTGTTTGAATTACGCGCCAATATTTATTTCTATTTCACACTTGTTATATTAGTTATTTACATATACATTATACATATGTCGATACGTTAGGAAGTGATACAGAAAAATATAGATACTTAGTGTGATACTTAGTTACCTGACATGGCGTCATTGTTGTTTACTTATGTTGTTTACTTTATGACTACTGCAAAAATAAATTTAACTACTTACCTGTTTTACAAACTATTACGAACCCGATTCCCCCTGCCGTTACAACAGTTGGCGACGAGGATGACTGCAGATATGGAGCAGTTAACGTTACCGTTGTTTCCGTCGTTTAATTGCAATGAAGATACAGCAAACCTTGGTGCCAAGTGGAAGAAGTGGAAACGTAGTTTTGAAATATTCTTAAGTGCTAAAGACATTAAGAATCACATGAGGAAGAAGAATTTACGGTTACAAGTAACCGGTAGTCAGGTACAAGATATATTATTTACGCTCCCAGCTTCAGAAGATAACACATTCGAAGATCTTTATAAAATTACGATGGATGCATTGGATGCGTATTTTTACCTAAAGTTAATACTGTCTATGAAAGATATATTTTTAGAACCTTTAAACAAGGATCAAATGAAACAGTTGAACAGTTCATTACGAAATTGAAGGAGCAAAGCAAATTGTGTAATTATCAGGATGTGGATGACCAAATTCAGGATCAAGTAATCGAAAAATGCCATTATTCACAACTACGTAGGAAGTTATTAGAAAAAGGAGATATTCAATTGAAAGAAGTAAGCCATATAGCTAGAGCATATGAAGCTGCAGAAGTGCAATGGAGCCAGATGGAAGGGACAGCCAAGACAGTGACAAATCCAGTAAATGTAGTTAGCTATAAAGACAAACAGAAGAGTCAGAAGTATCATAAGGAGAAGAAAATAAATAACGAAAAGAAATGTTTTCGATGTGGAAGTGATACTCATTTGGCAAATAAGTGCAAGCACATAAAAACTAAGTGTCATTTTTGTGCAAAAATCGGACATTTAATGAATATGTGTTTATCTGAAAAAACCAATGTCAAAAATCAAATTGCTACTGTTCCAGATGCAGGCGGAGTTTCTGTAAATACAGGTGAGGAAGTGGTACATTTGTACAAGTTAGATGCTCATGCTGCGGAGCCTGAGTTGCGAAAGAAGTTTTGGTGTACAGCGGTAGTGGAAGGTATTCGAATCAAGTTTGAATTGGATACTGATGCAGCCCTTACCTTAATGGGCGAGAAGGATTTTAAAAAGTATTTTCCAAATATCAGGGTAGATTCTCAGGTAATACAGTTAACTACATATTGTGGAACCAAGTTAGAAGTTTTGGGTTATGCTACTGTTAATGTTACTTACAAGCAAAAGTTTACATCCTCTACGTTTATATGTAGTAAACTCAGAAAATTACCCATCATTAGGTTGTGAGTGGATACGTAAGTTAAATTTAGACTTAACTATATCAGTTGAGATAAATAAGTTGAGTATGAACAATGAAAATTTAAATAATATTGATGTAGTTCTTGCTAAGTATAAACCACTATTTGAACATAGTATTGGGAAGATAAAGGGAATACAAGCTCAGCTAAGATTAAAACCAAACGTGAAATCCGTATTTGTAAGGAGTAGACCAGTCCCGTTTGCATTGCAAGATAGGGTAAAGGACGAACTTAAGTCACTACAAGAGCACGAGATATTAAAACCTATTAACTCTAGTACATGGGCGACAGCTTTCGTACCTGTCGTGAAAGCAAATGGGCAAATTCGAATTTGCGGCGATTATAAGCCGACGTTAAATCCAAATGTGGTTGTGGATGACTATCCATTACCGACAGTAGACGAGTTATTTGCAAATATGGCAGGTGGGGAAAAATTTACAAAAATTGATGTCCAACAGGCATACTTACATTTAGAGGTCCATCCGGACGATAGAGTATACCTTGCATTGAATACAAGTTTAGGGTTACTGCGACCAACACGTTTAATGTATGGCGTGGCATCAGCACCTGCAATATGGCAGAAAACTATGGAGATAATGCTACAGGGAATTGAAGGTATTGCAATATTTTTCGACGGCGTACGTATCACAGGACGTGATGATGCACTCACATTAAGAGAATCGTACAAGTTCTAGAGAGGTTTCACGAGTACAACATTAAAGTTAATTTTGAAAAATCACAATTTTTATCAAACGAAATAGAGTACTGTGGTTACAAAATTAGCAAGGATGGTATACGAAAATCACTTTTAAAAATGGAAGCGCTTGAAACGATTCCTAGACCGAAAGACAAAAAGATTTGCGTACATTTTTGGGCTTAATTAATTACTATGGTTGTTTTATTAAAAACCTTAGCACAAAAGCATAGCCATTATACAATTTAATAAAAGAAAATACGCGATGGAATTGGGATAAAAGGTGTGCAAGGGCATTTACACAAATAAAAGAGGACATGAATTCAGATCAGGTTTTAAAGCTGTTTAACCCTAAATTGCCGCTTACACTTGCAACCGATAGTAGTCAAGTAGCAGTTGGAGCGGTTTTATCTCACTTGTTACCAGATGGGACGGAAAGACCCAGTCAGTTTGCATCCCAAACGCTCACAGAAAGTCGACAGAAGTACTCTAGCATAAACAGAGAAGCATACGCCATTATTTTTGTATTTTTGAGTGCGTAAGTTTTATCAGTACCTATTCGGGACACATTTTACCTTGATTACAGATCACAAACCTTTAGTACAAATTTTCGGACCGCATAAAGGTTTACCAATATATTCCGCGTCACGAATGCAACATTATGCAATGTATTTACAAGCTTTTAAGTATGAAATTAAGTATAAAAGTACTCATTCACATACGAATGCAGATGCGTTATCACGTTTAGTCGTTCAAAAAAACGCGCAGCATTCAGTACTTGACGAAGCGGATATTTTTAATATACATCAGATAGAAACGTTGCCTTTAACAGTAAAAGGACTTGCACATGCCACAGAGATAGATCCTCAACTACAAATTTTATTGCGAAAGTTAAAATCAGGAGAAAAGATAGTATCTGAACAAAGATTTAATATTAATGAAGAAGAATACTCAATTCAAAACGGTTGTATAATACGGGGTATTCGTCCAGTTATACCTCAGAAATTGAGGAAAACTGTTCTAGAAGGACTACACCTTGGCCATTTTGGTATTACAAAAATGAAAACGCTAGCCTGGAGTTATTGTTGGTGGCCTGGTATGGACGTTGATATAGAGAATGTTGCCAAGAACTGTTTGAGTTGTAATAAGATAAGGAATGATCCAGTACCAAATAGAGACCATGTATGGGAACGTCCAAAGGACCCATTTACAAGAGTTCACATTGACTTTGCAGGACCTTTTCAGGGAATGTATTTTTCATTCTAGTGGACGCTTACTCCAAATGGCCAGAGATACATGCGATGCATAATATAACTGCAAGGGCCACTATACGAGTTTGTCAAAATATTTTTGCAACACACGGATTACCAAAATACATTGTCAGTGACAACGGACCACAACTAAAATCTGCAGAGTTTCAACAATTCCTAAAACTAAATGGCGTTGAACACAAATGGACAGGCGGAAAGATTTGTTCAGACGTTGAAAAATTCGTTACGTGCCATGTTTTTCGATGGAATACATTTACCGTTACAAGAGAAGTTAAACAGATTCTTACTACAATACAGGAAAATGCCACATGTCACTACGGGATAGTGTCCGTCAATGTTATTAATGAAACGGGAAATCCGATCTAGACTTGATAATTTAATACCGGATGTAGAAGAGAAAACGAAGGGAGCTATTATTGAAGCAAGACAAGTAGAAGTGGGAACCAGAGTAGCTAGCAGAAATTACACCGGCGAAAAATGGAAATTTGGTAGAATCCATAGAAGATTAGGGAAACTGCACTATATAATTATTTTGGATGATGGTAATATGGTAAAAAGGCATATTGACTATAGTCGGACCATCTCGATCTGGCGAACGGAAAATATGCGAACTAACGCTTCCTTCCCTTTACCGCGCGCTTCCCTATCCCTAATATTATACTAGTACAGTCCGAGTAAATTTGTTTATGTTTTGAATTTCCATTAGTGTTATTTTATTTCTTTTATCAGTCGTATTCCTTTCTTATCATTATTTCATACCTTATTGTAATTATTTTATCAGTTTTTTTCAAAACTAGAGAAGTATTCAGAAGTTTTTAAGGTACATAGTCAACATAACCTCTATTATATATATTATTAATTAAGTGGAGAAAATAGGACAAATACAATTATTTGTATATAATACTAAATACTTCATAATTTGCAGCTTCTATTTTCAAAATGCCAAAAAGGAAGTCCAAGGATGATATAACAATTCTTGTGCAAAATATTATTAAATTTTGCGAAGAAGAAAAATGCTGGTAAATATTCGTTTACCGTAGATCAAGTGAGAGCAAGAGTAGCAGCTATGACTGGTATAACAGCTAGAACAATTGATCGGATCAAGGCCAAAGTATGTGAATCTGATATGAATCAATCACAACCATCAACAACCACTGATATTTTAAACAAACCTGGAGAGATAATTCAGAAAACACGCAAATTATCTATAGATGATATGGATAGGTAATACTAAACTTCAAATTTGGTTTCTAATTGTCTCTGTATATATAATCTCTGTAATTTACAGGTGTATTCTACGTCAAAAATACATTCTATGTATGTGGTAGAGAAAACTGTACCTACTTTAAAACTCTTACATCAGCATATGACAAAAGAAACTAGTTTTAAGGGCTGTAAAGAAACTTTACGGAAAATATTATTGGATATGGGTTATAAATTTATGAAGCGTCAGTCAAACAGGAAACGTTTAATGGAACGTTATGATATTATTGCTTGGAGAGCTCGATTTTTGAGGTTTATGAAATCAAATGAAGAGGCAGAATATAGTAGACCTGTTGTATATATTGATGAAATATATGTGCACAAAAATTATACTGTAACTTGTTGTTGGCAAAGCTCTACTGAGGAAGGTGTGCTAAGGAAGGACAGTGCTGGCCAAAGATGGGTATTGTGTCATGCTGGAGGTAGTATGGGATTTATTCCAAATGCTTTGCTTTTGTTTAAATCAAAGACAAAGAGCGGGGAGTATCATGATGACATGAATTATGACAATTTTTCAAGATGGTTTCAAACTGTACTTATACCACAGTTACCACCAAATTCCATCATCGTTATGGACATCCTGCGATGTTAAAGCCAGAATTGTTAGAACTCGTAAAGAAATATAAACCTGCACCTCGGTATGCCATCAATGAGTATGCGATAGCTTGTGGTCACACTGTTGTAAGATTACCCCCATACCATTGTGACTTAAATCCGATAGAAATGATATGGAGCATGGTAAAAGAAATATTGCAGCACACAATGTTGATAGCCTTAGTAACATGGGAGCCTTAATTAGAGCAGCATTCGACAGTATTACTCCAGAAATAAGGCAAGCCGAATGCAACCATGTTAAAAATATTCAACAGCGATATATGGAAAGAGATGAGATTCTAGATGAAGAAGAGGAAACAATTATTATTCAAGTAAATCAATCTGATACGGACTCAGAATGGAGTGAATTATCAGGAAACAAAACATATGTATTTATTTTTTGTATTAATATATATTGTCATTGTAGTAAGTTTGTAAATAAACAGTTGAACGTGAATAAAATCAGTATTTTGGAGCATATTTACTTAAAATTATACTATTTTAAACAGATAACAAATAAGATATTGGCCAGTATTGAATGCTTTCAAATTGTTACATTATAATTTTCATTACATTAAAACTGCAAATGAAAATGAAACATAAACATTGGTACATAGCAGTGTATACATATTTTCAATAGTATTCATAGTAGTATTTAATTTGAGCAATAACCGAAAAAACAAGTTATACTGAGAAATTATAACATTTATAAAGATATTCACATTCATAATGCGCGCGTTAAAATTGTTTTCACGAGTGTACTTTGTAACGCGACGGTGCTGCGCGGTTCGCCACATTTACTTGGTTCGACTATAAATTAGAGAAATAGGAGGAGGAACGACAAGCGATTATGTGGAAAAGGAAACAGAAATAATATCATATGAAGATAGAAACCACCACGTACCTGCATTACCACCGATACCAGTTACACCACAACGTGCTCAGGTTACTCAAACCCAGCAAGATGTTTCAAATACTCCGACCGTAACTGAAAATGAAAATACAATACCGGTAAGGAAATCGTCTAGAATCATTAAGAAACCTGTGAAACTAAATTTGTAGAATTGTTTCTTATAAGGGAAGGGGATGTTATATTAGCTATTACATATACACAGTGATCCAGAATGATTGACGGTCACGTGACAATTGTATTGTAGTTATATTACCAAAACTACTTTTCAACGGAAAATTGATAGTTCAGTTATGGTTCGTTTCGATGATCAGCGCTCTCATCATAGGCGTGCAGATAAAATTCTCAGTTGTCATTTTAGTGATTATTTTATTAGTGTTTTCGTTCAAGTTTTAGAGATTATTCCGATCGTCTTATTTTAACACAAACATTCTGTTACCCCCAAAACCGCGTTACTACTAACTCTCCGAGATAGCAATAACTGAGGGTAACAATTGGCCAGAATGCCCGAGACGACAAGAACAAAACAAGAAGCGGTACATACGCTTGTCGCAACAGGCTAGCCAATGCCGTGCTAAGCTCAGTGGGAGGTCGTGTCGGTTCTTTTTCAATATCTAAATAACGGTCGTTGAATACAAAAGGTCTTGGTCAAGGGTCATACGAACTTACCAGATCTATTTTCATGGTTAAATAATCGGTACCTGTATAAAGATCGAAAACTGTTTGACGTCCGGAGTGATCAAGATCAGCTGGTAACTGCACGTTGATTCTATATGTTCAAAAGCTGTTATGGAAAACTAAAAATGCTACATGAAAACTACACACGACTATTCAAAACTTGTGTATTTAGCCTTTCGTTAGATTTCGTTAAAAACATTGAAAAACTACATAAAATTTGATATTAAATTAACTAAATAACGCAAACAGTGCGGTAACCGTAAGTCAATCTAAAACGTTTTAGCTAAAACTTCACAATATAGAATACAAAAATACGTGAGATTGATTGTTACTGTGAATTATGTAAAAGGCGATACAGGTCGGGTATGAATTTCTATATATATTTGAATATCAATGAATTTAATAAGTAATACGGCAATCTAGAAAATAATGATTTTACAAGCTTGAATAATAATAACGTTAAATTTAGCGGAAAAGAATAATGCGAAAGATGAACTATTGAAAATAAAAAGAACGGTTTACATATAGAATAAAATTGCTTAGCTGTTCAGTGTCATGGCTTCCGGGTGATGTCTAATCGTTGTCTGTTTCGAGTGCTGAAAAAGGGTCGTTCGGAATTATCCGATGGGTTAGATGATCAATTTTCCTTCGTTAACAAATCTTGATGGTGAGGTAAGGATACAATGTGGTTCGATTAGGTACGACGGAGGTGGTTGGTTCGATCTCGGGTTTCTTTTCCTCCGTGAACGGGAGATGTACTGGAATAATACCTTAGAGCAGGCATGGGCAACCTTTT
Source organism: Chrysina gloriosa (assembly GCA_038088585.1). Classification (NCBI taxonomy): domain Eukaryota; kingdom Metazoa; phylum Arthropoda; class Insecta; order Coleoptera; family Scarabaeidae; genus Chrysina; species Chrysina gloriosa. Next base: position 45,463,190 of record CM076088.1, on the reverse strand, counting down.
TTGTAGAAGTTTTATGCTGTCAGTAATCTTGAAAAATATACATTTTTGTAGTATCCTTATGATTCATTATGAATTAAGTTTAGACGGGCCGTGCTAATATGCAACGAAAGAATTCAGTAGCGGGCCGGACAAACCTTACTCGAGGGCCGCATGTGTCCCGCGGGCCGGAGGTTGCCCATACCTGCCTTAGAGGATACGCTGATGAATCCCCTAGTACAGGGTAATTACAATTTTCCACGAAAATACGATAAACGCTACGCGCACTTAAATTTTATCAGCCATAAGCTTCTCCGATATCGTCACCGAACCGTTCAAGTCGACCGCTTGATACCTTCTTTTTTCCAAAACTTAGTTACTACCCGAAGCTAACATTCGCTTCGCTTCTCGTGATTGGACGAATTCGAAAAACTCAAGGACAACTAACACGGTGCGATGGGGTGGGTTCAACGGTAATATCGTTACGCGATATTCGGAAATAAGTATTATGTGAAAGGAGTAAAATTTGAGCCTAATTTCTAATAAGTTAAATGAAATACGGAAACTGAACTAAATGAAATTTGTGCACGTAACAATTCTTCTTTAAGACTCAAACGGCAATTTTTAGGTTACGATGGTTTTGACCACCGATTACTTGAAGTTTAGCTTAATTCTATATTTGGGTAAATAAACTAATAATTTTCGTTACTTTCTTCTTTCTGTTATCGTTGAGTTCGCAGTTTTTAAGAATTTGATATAAATTTTGTTTTGAAATCGAATAATGTAATACTCTGAGTGACAAAAGGAATGGATTGTAGGCATGCCTATGGTATTTGTCGTTAAATGCATGCATATGGGGCGGCAAATGTCATATTAATATAGAGCGGCACACGTCAATCATTCTGGATCACTGTGTACCATAGATACATTAAACGTTATACATATGTCGATAAGTTAGGAAGCGATACAGAAAAATATAGATACTTAGTTACCTGACATGGCGTCATTGTTGTTTATTTTACGGCTACTGCAAAAATAAGTTTAAATACTTACCTGTTTTACAAACTATTACGCACCCGATCCCCCTGCCGATACAACAACACATCTTTGTACCGTACTTGTATCTAGATTAACGAAGTTAGTGGTTAAGAATCACCGTTGTAATGTATCTGTGTTTCTTATAATTTGAGAAAACATTAATAAGTATTTAGGCAGTAATGAGGCTATTATTTTAGAGTTAAAAAGAAAACCAACTACATTTTATTAGGTTATGGCCCAGGCACATAAAACGCTTCAGAAGAGAGAGTAGTTGGCCCATTCCTTTTTCTTAAAAATAACTTAAAATTCAAGATGTCGAACACAAGTTTGCCCATGATTGAAAAGTTAAAAGGGCGTGAGAATTATGGCACATGGCAGTTTGGAATGAGAACCTATCTGGAACATGTGGGCTTATGGTCTTGTGTAGAAGGAAATGATGAAGAAAAATTGGAAGGTTTAAGAACCAAATGAGACATCAAGGCCAAGTCGAAAATCAGTCTGATGGTAGAACCAGAAAATTACATACATATACAAAACGTAAATATAGCAAAAGCAGTGTGGGAAAAACTCAGAGATACGTTTCATGATTCAGGATTATTAAGAAAGGTGAATTAAATCAGGACATTAACCACTACAAAGCTAGAAAATTGTACGTCAATAGAGGAATATGTAAGCAAAATTATGACTACTGCCCACAAATTAAATGAGATCAAGTTTGAGATAACCGATAATGGTTAGGAACATTTTTGTTAGCAGGGTTATCTGATGATTATAAACCTATAATCATGGCTATGGAGAGTTCTGGAATGAGTTTAACAGCTGATTCTGTAAAAACAAAATTGTTACAGGAAGTAAAATGTCCAAGTGCAGTTTCTGTTGCATTATTCAACAAAGGTAAGAAGAATTTCCAAAAATTCAATCCCAGATGCTATAACTGCAATAATTTTAGCCATTTTGCAAAGAACTGTACAGTGAAAAAGAAACCGAATATACATCAACCGTCAAGTTCAGGCACAAGGAAAGGTACGTCCTTATATTCAACATTTGGTATTACAAATGACCCGATAGATGATGCAAATTCGTGGTATGTAGATTCTGGAGCATTGGTTCACATGACTAGAAACAAAAATTGGTTGACAAATATAAGAAATTCTTCACAAAACAGCATTACTGTTGCGAATAATCAAAAAATGAATGTTGAATGTGTAGGAGACACTAAAGTGAAAATTAATAATGATTTTGTTGATATTAAAAATGTATTGTATGTATCTAGTTTATCCACCAATTTTTTATCTGTGAGTGAGATCGTAAGAAATGGTAATTATGTAACTTTCAGTGCATTTGGGTGTAGAATTTACGATAGTAAAAGAGAACTAATATGTACTGCAGAACTTGAAGACAACATATATAAACTTAAGTGTGTGACCGAGAAAGTTTTAGTTACAAAGACTGAGAATGAGAATTTGCTTATCTTATGGCATCGAAGGCTAGGCCACCTAAACAATGACTACCTGAAGAGGATGAAATCACTGCCTGATTTGGAGAACACAGTTGGTAAAAATACCTGTGAGGTTGCGTCACTAGGTGGTGCACGCTATATGCTAACTTTCATTGATGACTATTCACACAAATCCTTTGTGTACATGCTTAGATCAAAAGATGAAGTTTTAGATTATTTTGTTAAATTTAAAGTTTTGGTAGAGAACCAGGTAGAAGGGAAACTTAAAATATTTCGTACTGAGAATGGAGGAGAATACTGTTCAAATGAATTCATTTCCATCCTTGAAAAGGGAGGTATCCAACATCAATTAACTGCACCTTACACCCCAGACTAAAATGGGATTGCTAAGCAATTAAACAGAACAATAATCGAAAAGATAAGATGCATGCTACTTGATTCAGGCATATCAAAAAGCTTCTGGGCTGAAGCAGCAGCCACGGCTGTTTATCTACTTAACTGTTCACCATGTAGATCAATAGATTATCAGATACCAGAAGAAATTTGGTGCAATAGACAAGTTAGTATCAATCACTTACGAATTTTTGGATCGAAAGCATTTGTTTTTATACCAAAAGAAAACCGTAGAAAACTAGACAGTAAGTCACAAGAATGCATAATGGTGGGATATAGTTTAGATACGAAAGGGTACAGATTGTATCAACCCGATACAAAGGAAACAATCAGAAGTCGAAACGTTACGTTTATTGAAAAATGTACAAAAAGTGAGAGTACTAATGCAATAATGTTAAATTTTGAAACTTCAGATGAACCAGATGAAGGGGAAGTAAGTAACGACGATTCTGAAAGTCAAGTCAATACGGAGGAAGTAGAGCAGAGTTCGATTTAGACTGACTTATCACCCACTGATAGAAGTTTTGATGATCCAGACTATGCTATTTCGCATCAGGAAATAGAATCTACAATACGCAGGTCGGAAAGAAAACCACATCCTAAGAAACTAGAGAATTACTATTTATACAGCGCGATTGTTAATTTAATGACCCAGAGACCTTGGAAGAAGCTTTAAATAGATCAGATAAAATAGAGTGGCAAAAAGCAGTCAGTGAAGAGTACGAGTCGTTATTACAAAACAATACTTGGGAGTTGGTAGATCTACTTAAAGAAAAACTGTAATCCAAACCAAGTGGATATTTAAAAGGAAGTATACGGACACCAGTGTTAGATATAAAGCGCGGTTAGTAATTAAAGGATGTTCACAACGAAAAGGAATCGATTATGATGAAACCTTTGCACCTGTTGTGAGGTATGATTCTATCAGATAAACATGACCTTGTTATAGAACAAATAGATGCAGTGACAGCATTTTTACAAGGTGATTTAACTGGGGAAATCTATATGTGTCCACCAGAAGGTTTTGAGACAGAAAATAAGGTATGTAGACTAAAGAAAGCTATCTATGGTTTAAAGCAGGCGAGCAGAGCTTGGAATCAAAAATTACACAAAATTTTGATAGAAACGGGTCTAAAGTGTAGTAAAGCAGATCCTTGCGTTTATTATACCATTAATAAATCGAAAATGTTATTTGTTGCTGTTTGTGTTGATGACTTATTGCTATTTACTAACGATGACGAAATGAAACGAAAATTGAAAAGTCAACTGAATAGCAAATTGATGATGAAAGACTTAGGAGAAGCAAGTAATATATTAGGCTTTCGCATTACACGGAACCGAAAAGAAGGGAGATTATGGATTGACCAAGAAAAGTACATAGACAACATATTGCGAAGATTTCACATGACAGACTGCAAACCATGTTCCACACCATTAGATCCAAACCAGAAATTATCATCTGAAATGTCGCCTAAAGATGATTCAAAACGAAAAGAAATAGATAAGATACCTTATCAATCAGCTGTAGGAAGTCTTCTGTACGCAGTTCAAAGTACAAGACCTGATATTACCTTTGCAGTAAGTTTACTTAGCCGTTTCAACAACAACCCTGGAGAAGCTCATTGGACTGCAGCTAAAAGAGTCCTAAGGTATTTAAAAGCTACAAAGGATATGAAGAAAGAATATTCGAAACAAGATGAACAAGAATTACATGGATATTGTGACGCTGATTGGGGAACGACCTATATAGTAGAAGATCAGTTACAGGATATGTATTCATATCTCAAGGAGGACCAATTGCACGGTGCACAAAACGGCAGCCTACAGTAGTACCACTGAGGCAGAATATATGTCATTGTCTGCAGCAGCACAACAGGCAGCTTGGTTAAGAAATATTCATCAAGAAGTGCATTGTACAAGGTTACCGGCGATGACTATCTAGGTGTATTGTGACAATAGAAGTGCGGTTGATCTTACTACTACAAATATGTATCATTCGCGCACAAAACATATTGACTTGAGACACTATTATGTTCGTGAAAAAGTTAACGAAGGCAAAATAGATGTAAAGTATATGAAAGCGGCAGAAATGCTGGCGGACATTTTAACAAAAGGATTAGTATACAATAAACATTTTCCATGCACTAATAACATGGGATTAATTCCATAATTTTCTAGTGGGAGTGTTGTAATATGAAGAAAATTGTTTGAATTACGCGCCAATATTTATTTCTATGTTCACACTTATCTTTGTACCGTACTTGTAGCTAGATTAAGTTAGTGGTTAAGAAATGGTCAAGGATCACCGTTGTAATGTATCTGTGTTTGTTATAATTTGAGAAAACATTAATAAGTATTTAGACAGTAATGAGGCTATTATTTTAGAGTTAAAAGAAAACCAACTACATTTCATTAATAATATCTCAAGTCAAGGATGAATTCCCTAGTGTATTTGTCGATGAACAACATTCTTTTATTAGAGATTTCAAAGCTGAATTTAAAATAAAAGATGGTTTTAAACCAAAAGTGGAGGAAGAACTTTCAAAATGCTAAAATTCGGTGTTGTCTCTCCACATACAGTAACTGAGCAAGTCCTATAGTGATTGTCCCAAAAAGAATTCAAGTGATATTAGATTATGTGTAGATTTACATTCAAGGCCCCAACGTGTTGAAAGGGTGATGCACGCGCGCTGCAACTCCATGGGGCAGCAATTGGCCTTTTGGCCACTTTACGTGGTTTATATTTTTCTTTCAAAAAAAAAAAAAAAATTACATAATTATCCGGTTAACGAAAATGGAAGAAGTCAAGGTTTTTCGAAACGACTTTTAACGATAATGGTGACTTTCTAAAAGCAATTAAAATGATTTTCACATTTGATCCAGTTATACGAGAGAATGTTAATCACGAAAAATCTCAATAACATTATTTAGTACTTAATATTCCTTATTTGTCTTGTGAGCGTGATGAGTGTTCGACGAAACAAAAAGTGAATCTGACATTGATGGCAAAAATCCTTTGATTTATTGCAATGCATATTTGAAAGCAATTTATAACTAACCTTTCGCAATTTAGCAATTTCTGTGAGAATTCTTCTTACTCTTCCGGTATCAGTAGCATCAGGTGGACGTTCATTTTCTAAACTTTAACTGATCACAAATTATTTAAGCTCTACCATGTTGCAGGAAAGGTTATCTCACTTAGCAATTTTATCTATAGAATATTAACTTTTAGATACTATTAATACAGAGGATATGTTAAAAGAATTTGCGGCAATCAAAGGTAGAAAAAAAAAACAACTTTCAATTCTCAATTTTCATGTATGCACGTATGCATAGGCTAAATTTTTCGCATTAAAAATGTAAATGCCGTACAATTAGGTAAAACAATAAATTATGTAAGCTACCGTCTTGATGTTTTGTATATAAAAAACTAGTGAATAGTGAACATTTCGCATTAATTGTGCTTAGAAATTAGTGAGAAATGTCCACTATTGCCGGAACTACCAACTTAAACTGTCCGCGAAATTTAAAAAATGTTTACTGGGATCGATATATTCATTCAAATATATCGATGTTTATATATCATAATCATAAATATCGACACATTTGTTACGATATATCAAAAAATATCGATATGTTTGAAAATATATCGGCTGAGGTGACTTCAAACTTTCTCAAAAATCGTATTAATGATATATTAAATGGCGTTAATGTTTTGTTTCCTCACAAGGTAACATAGTTATTCTACGGCTATAATATAAATAAAAAAGTACCAGTGCATATTTTACGTGAAGAACGCCTTATAACATTTATTGAGTTAAAAGCATAAAGGCAGTAGCTCCACATTTGTACAGAGAAACACTGAAATATTTGGGCATTGTTGCCACGTCAATTCCGTATGAACGATTATTCTCCAAGGCTGGACCCACCGCTACAAAAATTTGAAATCAGCTAACTGGTAAACGACTTTCTAAACCATTGTTTTTAATTTCAGCTTCTGATGACCCTTTTTTATTTTTATATATACGAATATAGACATTGTACTTTAACCTTCCTATACTCACGCACACGGTCTGTGAGACCGACATATAGTATAGTATACCTGTTTCATATTTTGACGTGAGTATAGGAAGGTTAAAAACCCATCGAAATGTATAAAAATGTATATTTTTGTTAATTTAATATTAAAATACTTTCAAATTAGGTAATATTCGATTTGGAAACACAAAGTACCAATAATAAAAAAGTATTCGGATCAAATAGTAAGTACAATAGTGTCTAAAACACTCATAAAGAGATACGTATTTCATCCACGAAAAGAAAACAAAAGAGAAAAAATTACACATGTAATTATATAGTATTCAGAAGTTTAAATTTAAATTTGCCGCTTTATTTTCGGTTGGCCATACTATCCAGGTTGGTAGGGAACGAGAACGAGGAGATATAGGAAGCCATGAGGGAAGTTAGTTACACAGAATAAGAATAAATTTATTATTCTTATTCTGTGGTGTTGATGTGTACATAACTAATGTGGTTATGTTATGAAGACGACGAGTGAATAAACGTGTCGAGGTTATGTTATGTTTATTTTTAGGTACAATCGAATAATTAAAAGAAGGAATTATAGTTGTTCCTTCTTCTATACTAATAAAGGTTAATAACTAAACTATCGATAAATAAAAAGACAGCTAAAAGTGTATTTTATATAAATACAAAATAATGGCAGGTATTAACAAATGAACATCAATGTGAGCACCGACAACAATTACACTGTGGAACAAATTCAGGTTAGCAAAAGTTAGGTCGATTCTGAGAGTGAGGGGTGAAAATAGAGGCTAAATTAGAAGACCCGTATCGCGGCGTTTGCTTATGTTAGTTCGAATTGTTTTTAATCGACCTTCGAACTTTGCAGTCAAATGCCGATTTTCAGCATATTGTTTATATGGTTTTTTGGCTATAACTCGTCGACTAATTGATATTCTTTAAATCTGTAAAAGCCAAATTATTACTAGAGACCTGTGCAACAATTAAATTTTTTAAAAATTGATTTAGAAAATTTTTGTGGTGCTTATGAAGCAAAATGTTGGAAAAATTATTTGTTTTTCATGCTTTTTGAAAATATTTTCCACAAAACTAAGTCCTTTTTGCTTTCTGTTTGATCTATCTATCGTCTTCCTCTTCTTCAAAGGTGTTTTAATACCAACAAAACAACTTTTTTGTTTTCAACCACCGCATAGGCAGCGATTGTTTTTTTTTTCGTACAAGCGAACTAATTTCAAAAATAAAGATTCAGTCAAGACTCGGAACTCAGCCGAAGGTGATGTCTTTTAATTTTCGCTCGGTCGTGATAAAATTCGCGATTAATTTTTTGGAACTTATTTCATTTTGTGATTGATTTAAGTTAAGTGCATCGGTTTCATAAAAATAACAAAAAGAACATTGTATAATATATATTGCATAAAAAATGTCGGAACCAAAATGTAAAATGGACCATTTTTGTAATATTTGTGGATGTTTCATAGCAAGCGATGAAAAATGTGGCAATGCGAGTGATTTTTTTGGGTAGCCTATAAACAATATTTCTCGCAAGAGTTTATCACTGACGTAAACTATGCCCCTAAAAAGTTTGCTTTAATTGCTATTCAACTCATATGCAATGGAAAAGTGGAAGGAAGAAGGCTATGCCTTTTGGTATACCAATGATGTGGTTAGACAACAGCCCGCATCAAGAAGAAAATGGCTATGGATGTATCAACTACCATAAAACTTTGAATAGAAGGAAAGCAAAGAATAAAACTTATGTAGCAGTGCCAAGTGTCCAATTACCATTACCGCACTCAGAATTCGTTCCAGTACCAACATACTGAAGTATTGATTTTCAAACAGATATCAGTACTACAATCGCCGCTGCTACATCCATGGATTTCGTCTCAGAATACGACTCTGGTGAAGGTACATCCTATGAAACATCAAAGGACCCAATCCTAGTGATACAAAACCAATTAGATGGAGTTGTTGCAAATTTGTTTGACTCAGAAAAAATCAGAACTACTGGCTTCATTTTTGAAAGGAAATAATTTGCTGGCGAAAGGTACCAAAGTAACAGCATATCGAAAACGCCAAAAAAAGTTAGAAAAGTTCTTCAATGTGAATGATGCAAAAATTTCGCTTATTGCAACGATATTGAAAAGTTAATGGAGACGATAGGGTTAACCTATAAAAAAGATGATTGGCGTTTATTCATTGATAGTTCACTAATCAGCTTAAAAGCTGTGCTTTTGCACAAGACAAATAGAATGCCTTCTGTTCCGAGTGCGTATAGCACTGACACTAGTGAAAATTTCGATAATTTGAAACACATTCTGGAAGTAGTCAAATATAACCAACACCAGTGGCGCATTTGCTGCGACCTCAAAATAGTTTCATTGATTACAGGCTTAACAGCATCTGGGCGTCCAAAGTATCCATGTCTTTTGTGCGACTGGGATTCATATTAAAGGAAGAAACCAGTACAAACAACATAACTGGAATAGTCGCATTGGACGGAAATGGCCTAAAGACAATAGGCTATACGAAAGTCTTGTTCCTGAAATGAAAATTTTGTTACCGTTGCTCCACATTAAACTTGGCATTGCTAAAAATTTTTTGAAATGTATCGCAAAAAGACCAGCAGTATTCAACCGCTTAAAAGACATTTTCCCAAGACTAAGTAACGCCAAAATTCAAGAAGGGGTTGTTAATGGTCCCGACATACGGAAGCTAATGAGTCGTTAAGATTTTGACCAAGTTCTGACAGACCGAGAATTAAATGCATGGCTCGCATTGAAAGCAGTCATTAAAGGACTTTTGGGTAAAGAACGCAAAGACAACTACAGGCAATCTGTTGTAAACATGTTGGCAGCTTTCGATGAAATTGGGGTTAATATGTCGTACAAAATTCATCTCTTGCATCAGCATCTTGATCAACTCGCTCAACAGTTGCCAACTGAATCTGATGAGCAAAGCGAACGCTATCACCAAACTGCGCTTCCATTTGAAATAAGGTAACTATAGAGTGTGCATATTTTGAATTCCTAGATTTTTCTAATATCTTTGTCAGAGTGCACAATTTAAACATGTTAACGATTGAAAACTGTTTTCGTTTCAGGTACAGAGGAAAGAAACCTCCACATACAATACTCGCTGAAATTTGTTGGTGGTATAAAAACACCTTTGAAGAAGAGGAAGACGAGGAAAAAGAGGAAGAAGGGGAAGACAAAGATGAAATTCCAGAATATCTGTTGGCCGAAATTATCGACCTTTCTGATGATGATGACGATGACCAAGATATTAGAGAGAGCAGTGATGTTGATCCACAGCCGCCTGCTAAACGGCAACTCGCCAAATCATTAATTTAATTTATTTAATTTTTTTACTTAAAACTTTTCCTAACTAATATTTCAAAATTATATTTTTTCCATATTTTTTTAAATTTCTTTTTCAATGTTTCTTCAAAACCAACACTGAACAAAATTGGTACATAAAATATGAGAAGTAAATTAATATTAAGCTAGAAAACGCAAGTTTTGTATTATGATTGTTTTCTTTTCAAATGAAATTTGTTGAAGAAACTGAGAAGCATATTATAGATCAAACAGAAAGCAAAAAAGACTTAGTTTTGTGGAAAATATTTTCAAAAAGCATGAGAAACAAATAATTTTTCCAACATTTTGCTTCATAAGCACCACAAAAATTTTCTAAATCAATTTTTAAAAAAATTGTTGCACAGGTCTTTAGCAATAATTTGGCTTTTACAGATTTAAAAATATCAATTAGTCGACGAGTTATAGCCAAAAAACCATATAAACAATATGCTGAAAATCGGCATTTGACTGCAAAGTTCGAAGGTCAATTAAAAACAATTCGAACTAACATAAACAAACGCCTTCTAATTTAGCCTCTATTTTCACCCCTCACTCTCAGAATCGACCTAACTTTTGCTAACCTGAATTTGTTCCACAGTGTTATATACGATACCGACTACAATTTCGCTTTACACTCTAAAGCCCGTTTTACATTATCATATTAAATTGCACGTAAAAATTGAATACTATTTTATAGTACAATATAGAACACTGTACTATTTTGTGCAAAATCATTGTATGAAATTATAACCTGTCCTATTTTCGTACTAAATGTTTTGACCTGCGCCTGCTCACTAGTCTGCATTGAACGTATTCCAATCTGACCTCATTTTCTTATGTTTACATCTTGCTCAGTCCTGTTACAGGATAAAATAAACGTGGGTTTATACATTATACTGTGGTCGTGTCAGCAAATGTTTTTATTCAGCGTTTTACTAAAAATAAATTTCCTATTCTGATTAATCTTTTCGGAGGTTATGAAAAATATTTGTAAATACTATGTGATACTTGTGTACAATTTGAAATGATGATGAGAATCATCAACAGAATTTTTGTACAAGTTCATAATACATATGTAATAGCCCTAATGAATGATGGAGTCTAAATTCATACAATAATCTTATACAAAGACTGGTAAATTTTACATTGTACTATAAAATAGTATTCAATTGTTTGGTACAATTTAATACGATGATGTAAAACGGGCCCTTACGGTTTCGATATCCCAGTAAGACTAAATTGAACTAAATTCAATGAGATGGTAAGTTACCATTGCGCTACTTAATTCTTTTTTAAGAATTGGAACAAAATACTAAAATAAAATATTATCAATATTGAAAATAGGATAATTTCTTGAATTGATACTTATGTGAAATTTAATTAATTATCTGTAGAAGAA